>RXID01002396.1:2577-277233 GCA_005019695.1 Trichopus zeylanicus subsp. travancoricus | reverse complement strand
TTAGGGGGTTAACCGTAATTAAGACTAATTACGGGAGTCACCCGTAATTATCCTTATATAATATTAATAGAGTATTACTATAGTACATAATAGAACAAAATCATACACAACAGCGGCCCTGATATTTGGCCAAGTGGGGTGGAACCCACCATATGGATTTGTCTGCAAATTGTGGCCAATGGAGGGAGTTTTTGGAATTTCAGAAGTTCAAAGAGATGTTTAGGGATTTAGGAAATTCTCAGGAGGTATTGAGAATTTTTCCTTGAAATTTGGTATCGTCCCTCCTGGCTGGTTGACAAGGCTACACTAGTGTTCGCATCGAAGTTTACATGGGACGGCCATGGTAAAATGATGTTCATACCTTTATTAAAGCTAGGACGTTTTCGGCCAACAAAACAAGTTGTTATAAGGTCAACTCCACCATCTTGACGGCCTCTTCTCCCTCCCACTTTGCTGTCTCATTGCAACTTGCAAATCTAGTAACCAAACAAGTTGTTATAAGACTAGCTCCGCCATCTTAATGTTCTCTTCTCCCTCATACTTTACTATATCTCTGCAGCTTGCAAATCTGAAAGTATGATTCACTGCTATGCCTGGCAAAACGCAAGGACGATGGATATGTGTTTTCCATTATTCCAACTTGTACATGGGAAATCATCCATAATGCCATCTACAAAAGATAAAATCTGGTCTAACAATTTGTGTGCCAATTATGTCATGCCTAGTCAGGAGAAGACCTTCAATTTTGATAACATACAATGAAGATGTAGAATGTTTGCACATCCTGAATAAGAGAATAGTGGAGATGGTGATCCAAGAGACCAACGCGAGCATCAAGTTAAGCAATGAGTACTGTTCGAGATAATTTTTATTAAAATCAAATTTTATCAAAATATAATTAAATTTAAAATTTAAATACCACTAAATTATATTCAAATATGAGTTTCAATTAAACTTAAATTATAGTCAAATTCGATCAAAAATTGAATTTGATTCGAATTTGAAGTATTGAGAAATTCAGACTTAACTTAAGTTCAACTCAAGTGAGCTGCGTGATCTAGATATTTAGACAAAAATCAGGTCTAGAATTCATCAAAATCTGAGCTAAAAATAAAAAAAATATTTTTACAAATAAATTCCTGAATTGAGTAAATTCTTATAAAAAAATTCTGCACCGAATTCTTCTTACAAATAAGTTTCTGATATCAAAATTTTTACGAAAAATCTTTAAAACTTATCCAATACACTTAAATTTGGGAAAATCTAGGTTATACAAATAAGCCCCTCAATAGTTTATATTTATAAATAAACTTTAAAATTTTTTTTACAAATAAGTCCGTCAAAGTTTTTTATTTATAAATAAATATAAATTTCATAAATAAAATCTTATGAAAAAGGCCCTAAAAATTCAAAATTTTTCAATAAATTCTTTTATTAAAAAGATTTTTTAAAATTATAAAATTTTATTTGATCTAATTTTTTAAAAAAATTGTAAATAATCACCCCTCATATTTTGTCATATCGCAAAATAGTATAAAATGAATATTATCCAAAAATATCATCTAATATAAATCTCTTATTCACATCAATCAAAACAGAAATGCATACAATCAAAACAAATACAAATGAATAATTCAAAATTTAAATGGAAGTTGGCCTAACCTAGTTTCCCGGATAGTTTACATCAAGGTTTTGGGTATCGGTTTCGGTTTCGGTTTCGGTTTCGGGACCGGCCGAAACCGATACGTTTCGGCTGTTTCGGCCGTTTCGGTTTCAGTTTCGGCCGTTTCGGTTTCGGCCGAAAGAATTTTTTAAATTATTAATTGAGCGTTGACCAGAATTTGACTATACTTTGACTGTACTTTGACTTCAAATTAAAAATACGATAAAATATTAGAAAAAATTTGAAAAAATTTGAAAAATTATGAATGAATTTATATTTAATTTTACAATAATTTTAAATAATATTTAAGCTAATTAAAATTAATTTTGATAGTTAGTCACTGATATTGTCTAGTTTTAATATATATTAGTGTATTAAAAAATATACAAGAAATAATATGAATATGATTAAAATTTTAAAATTAACATAAGCAAATTTAACTTTTCATTAAAATGTATTTCACACATACATAATTTATAAAGTCTAAGATAATACAACTAATCATCGTAGTCATCATCGGTTGAGTTTGGAACATCTGAGTGTGGAATTACAAATTCAGTACCTGGATGATCCGGATGAGCATTTGTAGGCATACGAGCCAGAACAACTAGCTCAGCGCGATCTCGTGGCAATGGTTCTGGAGTATAACCATATATCGAAGGTCCAAAATGAAAATGATAACCATAATGATTGACAACACATAGTAAAAGTGGTCCAATAACCCATGAAAAATAAATATCACACTGTGCGAAGTGCTCAGGGGAAATTGCGGCAAGACGCTGATTGATAGCATGAAGTGAACCTTATTGAGAGGGCAGATAAATTTGATCATTGACTCTTCCATGGTCTTATAATGCCTGCTCAATTAAGGCTTGTCCAAGTAGATCATATGCCGAATGTGGAATAATTCTACGATAAAATATAAGTTTTTGACGAAGAATTGACATAATTATTCTTCCTGCTTACAGTGTCACTTGGTCTGGAACTGTAATATAATCATCCGGATTTGCCATTATCTGTTTCAAAAATAATTATCTTATATGTAATTGAATATATATTCTAATACAAAATATGTAACTGAATACATAATTTAATCCGTACATTAATATTTTTTTAATATATTTTAATACGAAAATACATGTAACTTAATACATAATTAAAATAATTTACTAATTTAATAATTTAATACGTAATTTACATAATTTAATAATTTACTATTTTGTCATACACTTAAATACAAAATACATTTTTAAATACATAATTAAAATAATTTATTAATTTAATATTTTACTATGTAACTTAAATAATTTAATAATTTAATAATTTAATACGTATTTTAAGCAGCAAATCTAACTTAATTTTGGATAATTTATCATATCACTGTTTCAATTAATTAGATACATAATGCGCATAATGCAATTGAGCAAATCCATAAAAACAAATAATTTGATATTCCTGTTTCAGTTCAATTCTCAAGTCTCAACATACATACTATATCTGATACATCAAGTAGAACAAACAAAAAGAAAAAATTATGATACATCAATTTATGATAACAAAAAATTTCATACCTCTGCAACTGAAACAGGAATAGTTGGGCGATTTATAGCAGAACACAAATGAAATCGTCTACTCTTACAAACTTACATCAAGTATATATAAGCCTCAGGACCCAGCCAAAACCCGTGATTCACGGGCATTAATCAAAGCTAATCAACGTGATTCACGGCCAAATCACAGTTAATTAGCCAATACCAACCGACCAACCGACCAGCCAACCAGCACCTCCCCGTGATTCCCGAGGAAAAAAGCAAAAGCAGCACAGTAAACTGTGATTAACTTAATTAAACGTGATTAATTAAATAAAACTAACCAGTTAAACCCTAAACCGAACTGCGCTCGCGGAGGCACCGATCATCGCCGCCCGACCTTCGATGCTGAGCTCGCCGCCGGCGCAATCAGCTCGCCCTGCATGCGCTGCGGTCGCCCTACGCGCGCGGGGCTCGCCGGCCGCACACTGCGGTCTCCCCGCGTGCGCCGAGCTCACCATGCACGCGCCCTGCGCTCGCCGCCGGCGGCCAGCGCTCCCTGCGGCCGGCCCGCGAGCCCTGCGGCTGCCCCGACTGCCCTGTGCCCGCCCCGCGCGTCAGCTCACCCTGCGCGCGCTGCGGTCGCCCCGCACACGCCGAGCTCGCCCCGCGCGCACTGCGGTCTCCCGGCGCGCGCTGAGCTCGCCCCACGCGCGCTGCACTCGCCATGCACACGCCGAGCTCGCCATGCACGCGCCTTGCACTCGCCGCCGACGGCCTGCGCTCCCTACAGAAACTACGCGCTCCCTGCGGCCGGTCCGCACGCTCTGCGGCTGCCCGGACCGCCCTGTGCCTGCCCCGCGCGGCCTGCCGGCCGCCCGAGCACGCCATCCTCGCCCGCAGTCACCCGCAGTGCCCGCCCTCGCCCGCCCTCGCCCGCAGTCGCCCGCAGCCACCCTCGCCCGCTCTCGCTCGCAATCGCCTGCAGCCGCCCCGCTCGCCCGCCCTCGCCGACCCTCGCCCGCGGTCGGCCGCGGTCGCCGGTAGCCGCCCTCGCCCTCGCCCGCACGCGCCCGCCCACGCCTACGGCCGCCAAGCCCTCTGCTGCGACGACGAAACCCTAAACCGAAACGATAAATACCGTTTCGGCCGAAACTCGGAACCATGGTTTACATGACACCTGCAAGGATCAAAAAGAGAGAAGGGGAGGAAGAGATGAGAAAAAAAAAAATACAAAATAGAGGAGAGCTAGGACCTACTCATGGAAGAGAAGAGAAATTCTTCTCCAGTCATTCTCGAATCCGCGCCCTGACGAGCTACGACCTGGATTGGACCCATTGCCCTGTAACACTCACCATTCTCTGTCGCCCGTTACCCGGAACCAGTCCGACCTCGTCCCGCAACCCAGTTTAGCTGTCACGACCCCTACGGCGGCCCAGATGTCATTGTCGACGATAGTGGCCGCGCTACTCTGCTCCTCCATGAGGGCTTCAAGACCAAAGGTGAGTACAAGAAGATTGGGAAGATGTCAAACCCAAACTCCACTGTCAATGCACTCCAGATCATGTTTACCCTACTCTAGTCAGCCGTGCTGCCCTAGCCGCCTCCTTGCCGGGTCGGCTCCATCTGCCCTCCGTGTAGCCCATTGCCATCGCCGCCTCTGTGTGCACACTCGCATCCGCGTGCATGCCCGCAACTATGCCCGCATGGCCCTACTCCAATACACCACCAGCCATCTCCCATACTCGCCGGCTTGAGCTCCGTGCCCGTGTGGCCCCGCTCCAATGCACCATCGGTCTGCTCCCCAGCTCCGTGCCCGCGTGGCCTCTCTCCAGCGCATCTCTGGTCTGCTCCTGAGCTCTGCACCCACATGGCCCCGCTCCAGTACTCCACTAGTCTGCTCCCGAGCTCAGTGCCTGTGTCGCCCCGCACCAGCGTGCCGCCGGCCTACTCCCGTGCTCGTCAACTCGAGCTCTGCCCCCCCTCGCCGACTCCCACATTCGATTGTGGCCAGATCTAGCAAGATCCGACCATCCAAATGAGCTTGTCCGGTGGAGGAGAAAACAGGGTAGAGAAGGGCTCGGTTCGGGAATTTATTGTATTAAAAAAATTCAGCCATTGTTAAAAAAAATACAAGGAAAAAATATGTGGCTAAAAAATTCACGGCCTTAATTTGTGTGTCTAAACCACGGATTTAGCATCAGCTTGTGAACTAATTTGAAAATCAATTTTTGACTTAAGATCAACACGAATTGGCTCGAAGATCAATTGGTTTAGGACTAATAAATAGACTTATCTAAAAGTTAATTCTGACTTAATATCAATTTTTGAACTTGTTTGAAAGTCTAATCTGACTCAAGATTAATTTATAGATTTATTAGAAAACTAAAATCAACTAAAAGTTAATTTATAGACTCACCTGAATATCAAATTGATTGAGAATCAGTCCGTAAACTCACCCAAAGTCATTCTAATTAATTATTATCCAAGAACTTTCTAATAAATTGATCTAAATGATTAACATAAATCAATTAAATTAATTAGCCTAATTAGATTAAAACCAAATTTATTCAGCTAAATTAAATAAGCTTATAAGCTAAACCAATTTGACTTGAATGAATCACTAAATGGATCTAAATTGATCAAATAAATGGACTAAAACTCAAATTGAACTAGATCTGTATCCAAATTAAGTTAACTCAAATTAAATCGGTTCAAATCCAATCCTAATCGAGTTCAAATGAGGTCAATTTGAATCAAAGTAGTTCAAATCCAATCCTAATAAGGTCAACCTAAATCAAATTAATTCATACCTAGTCCTAATCATGTTTAAATTGGGTCAATCTAAATCAAATCGATTCAAACCTAACCCTAATCATATTCAAATAGGATCAATTTGAATCAAATCAGTTTAGACCCAACCTCAATCGAGTTTAATTTAGATTAATCCAAATCAAATCGGTTCAAACACAATCTTGATCGGGTTCAAGTTAAGTCAACCTAAATCAACTAGTTCAGGCTCAACCCTAATTGGGTTAAAATCAGGTCAATCTAAACTAAATTGGTATAGACCCAATCCTAATTAGGTTGAAATCAAGTCAATTTAAATAAAATCGATTCATACCTAACCCTAATAGGATTCAAATTAGATTAATTTGAACCAAATCGGTCCAGATCCAATCCTAATTGGTTTCAAATTGGGTCAACTTGAGCAACTCAACTTAGATCCAACCCCAATCAGGTTTAAATCGGGCCAATCTAACTCAAATTAATTCAAATACAATCCTAATTGGGCCCAAATTGGGTAAACTCAAATCAAATTGGTCCAAATTCAGCCTCGATCAGATTCAAATCAAGTCAACCTGAAATTGAATTGAACTTGAACCAAACTCAAAGTGGGTTAGACTAGGTTAAACCTGAACCAAAATCAAGTCAAACCTAAATGAAAATCAGGTTGAAATAGAACCAAAATCAGGTCAAACCTGAACCAAAATTAGATTAAACCATAACTATAACTAGGTTTAACATAAACCAAAACCATATTAAACCTAAACCAAAATCAACCCGAACCTGAACCCAAGTTGAACATAATTGGGTTCAACTAAATCAAATCAGTTCAGACTCAACTCTAATCGGATTCAAATTAGGTCGATCTGAACAAATTGGTCCATACCCAACCACAATCAGGTTCAAATTGGGTTAACTTGAATCAAGCCGGCTTAGGCCTAACCACAATTGGGTTTAAATTAGGTCAATATGACTTAAATTAGTTTAGACTCAACCACAATTGGGTCAAAATTGAATCAACCCAAATCAAATTAGGTCCAAACTCAACCTCAATCGGATTTAAATTGGGTCAACTTAAAATCAAACTAAACTTGAACAAACCCTAATTAGATCAAACAAGGTCAAACTTGAGCCAAAATCAGATCAAACTTGAACCAAAATCAAGTCGAATCTAAACCCAACCAAGTCAAACCTGAAGTAGAACCAGGTGAATCAAAACCAAAACTAGGTCAAACTTAAACCAAAATCAACCTAAACCTGAACCCAAGTCTATTAAGGTTTGAACCCAAACCCAATAAGAATCTAACATGGGTCTAACTCAAACCCATTAATGAGTTGAACAAGGATATAACAAGAACTTAATAAGGATTAGATCCAGGATTTACTAAGGATCCAATAAAAACTCAATAAGGTTTGAATCCAAATCCATTAAGGATCCAATAAGAATCCAATCAAGGTTAGATCTAAGATCTATTAAGGATCCAATAAAAATCAAATCAGAGTTCAATCTATTCATTAAGGATCCAATAAGAATCTAATTAAAGTTGGATCCAATATCTATCAAGGATCCAATAAGAATCTAATAAGGATTGAATTTAAAATCCATTATGAATCCAATAAGATCTTAATCAAGGTTGGATCCAAGATTTATTAAAGATCCAATAAAAACCAAACAGGAGTTAGATCCAAGATCCACTAAGGGCTCAATAAGATCCCAATAAAGGTTGGATCTATGATCCATTAAGAATCTAATAAGAATCCAATAAAAATTGAATCCAAGATCTACTAAGGATCAAGTTCAAGACTTGACAAAAGTTCAACATAAGATCAAACCTAACTCAAACTGAATCAAATCAAACTTAATTGAAATCAAGTTCTAAATATTAAATTGAATCAAATCAAATTCAGATCAAAATCAAATTCTAAATATTGAATTAATTCAATTTAGACTTGAATCGAAGTCAAGTCTGAACTTCAAACAAACTGAATCAAACTTGAATCAAAATGAAGTCTGAATCGAGTCAAGTCCAAATAACTTAAGGTTAATCGATAGCAAGCTCAAAGTCATTGACAATACCTCAAAGACCTAATCGATCTATCAATTATCGAGAGTAATTAGCAAAAGCCCAATACTTTCAATCATTCCTTCAAATCAAACCAAACTAAAGGCCAGCTTGAACTTATTTAGTCAGTCAACCAAATGTCATGTTTAAAGAAAGCCAACTGATAATATGCATAAAGTCATTAGTCACACTTCAAGCTAAGCCAACACAAGCTCAAAAGTCATTAGTGATATTTCAAACTTAATCGACAACACATCAAAGAGGCCATCAATTATCAAATCAGAAATAATTAACATAAGTCAAAGCCGCTATCCATTTTAAATTGAACTAAAAGTAAGCTTAAACTCATTTAGTCAATTAGCCAAATATCTTATTTAGAAAAAGTCAACCAATAACATGCATAAAGTCATTGGCCATACTTCAAGCTACATAAACACAAATTCAAAAGTCATTTGTAATGCTTTAAACTTAATCGATAATATGCCAAGTCCATTATCAAACTAGAAATGATTAGCATAAGGTAAGGCTGCTGATCATTCTCCAAAAGTCAACTAGCAATAAGGAAAAAGCTACCAAGGATGCTTCAGATCTTAATAGGGACAACTGACACAAGACAGGATAGTTAGTCACACCTTGAAGTTTAGCAAAGTCATCAGTATCAAACTACGACCCACGTAAGTCAAATTTCATTCGGTTAAGTGAACGGGAGCAAAGTAACAACGAGCATCTAGCCTTTTTCCACTCCCTTTCTCATTTTATATTCTATGGAACTCCATTTTTCTTGGCTCCAATTTAATACTAAGCAAGTCCTAGCTAATTGAATACTTCTGTGATAAATTCTCTAATTTAAATTTATTAAATTATAAAGTGAGGGTATACCCTTTCTTAAATCATATATTTTTTCTCAAATTAATCGAATCATATTTTATTCTTTTTTGCCTTTATCTTATTAAATGAGTTTTACATATTAGGAGGTTCTGACAATTTGTTAAGGTAATTACAATAAGATCTTACGCCTGCTAGAAGTCATATTCCCACAATATCTAATTATACACTCAAATTATCTCAATTTTTATTTATTATTTCTAAATTGCTCCTTAGGGTTTTTAGCTATCCCAAGTGGTCAATTTTGGCTCAACAAATTTGGGCATGTCTTGTGGGACACTTTTCTGATTTGTGGTAGACATGTGTCCTATGTAAACTAAACACCTTATAGCACCAATAGTCATAAATTCTAACACACTCAGTGGGACTCAACTATAAAAATTGTTAGGACGTATACCAAAAAATCTTACAAAAAATCTTCTTCCTCAGCTCAGGTGCGCTTTTGCACAAGCTCAGTAAGGGCTTATCGCATCAAGCTTCTCTTTAGATCTTTGAGGAATAATTTTCTCTCTAGATCGATGTTGCATAATTGCTTACTCACTGTTTAAGTAGATTTTGAAATCTTAATTCGAATTTAAGTTAAATTCGTGATGAGCCAAATTTAAACGTTATATTTGGGCCCAAATTTGAATCAAAGGCTAAAGTAAGATTTGGACTAAATTAAAATTTACAAATAAATCCATTAAAAAATTTTATTTACAAATAAGCCCAAATTTTATCCAAAAAGTATCCTGAAAGTTTTAAAATTTTTACAAATATGTCCTTTTTATAAAACTCCTAAAATTTATAAAGTTATGTTTTGACCTAATTTTCTCCCAAAATTTATAAATAAATTTTACTAAAATTTTTATTTACAAATAAGTCCAAATTTTATTCAAAAGATATTGAAAATTTCAAAATTTTTACAAATGTATCTTTTTTACAAAAAGATCCCTAAAATTTATAAATTTTTAATTACAAATAAATCCAAATTTTATTCAAAAGGGATTATAAAAATTTTAAAATTTTTACAAATATTTTGCAAAGAACTCTAATTTACAACCTCTTTGGAATAAGCCAAACTCAGAGAGGTTAGTGCACTTAGGTTCATCCTCTTTTTCTTTTCTGCTCTTTGGTTGCTTTGTTCTTGAAGGATCCTCGAACATCTCCTCCGCCAACTGGAAGATGCTTACCCAACCTCATCACCATGTGCTGCCTCATTCTATCCTGCTTCACCCAACCACCGAAGTCACCATCCCGCCAGCACCAGCCCCTTCACCTTGCCGCTGAGCCTCCACCCTCAATCACCCATAAGCCACCGCTTGGATCCGCCCGTGCACCTCGTCCAGCCTCTATCTTTGGCTATCCACCTTCAAATTTATTCCCTTTCCTCTCAATCATTCGATCTAGGTTTTTTTGATGGCACCGAAGGTGGAGAAGAAGCCCACGAAGAAGAAGCCAACGTCAAAGAAGCTAGAGGAGGAGAAGGAGAAGAGGAATGTGACAGAGAAGAATCCCACCGGGAAGAGGCCCAAGCGGAGAAGCGCATTTTGTCGAAAGACTCTAGTTTCGGTGACAAGAAGAAGAAGAAGAAGAAAAAGGTGAAGCTGATGATCACCTCCCACGAGGTCCAGACGTCCGTCCTTCTTGTCGTCTCCTTCGTTGTTCACTAGTAGATTACCGCTAGATCTAGCCGAATCCAGCCTGTGGGCTATC
The DNA here is from genome assembly GCA_005019695.1 of Trichopus zeylanicus subsp. travancoricus. Taxonomy (NCBI): domain Eukaryota; kingdom Viridiplantae; phylum Streptophyta; class Magnoliopsida; order Dioscoreales; family Dioscoreaceae; genus Trichopus; species Trichopus zeylanicus. The sequence goes on along the minus strand of RXID01002396.1, from coordinate 266,611 downwards.
GGGCCATCGCTACCCAATGAGGATTCAGAGAGGGGACACGAGCATGGGAAAGGAAGAAAAGAAGAAATAAAAGAATAAACAATTAAAAAAAATTGTTGTATAAAAAAAGGAAAATAGGCCTCAAAAAGAAGAGGAGAAAAACTATCTCTTGCCTCGATTTTCACGCCACTATCACCATAATCGCCTGCAGTCCTAGGCACGTCAACGAAGTTCATCAACTCTGTGGTCACCCGTGGCTCTTAAAGACAATGATAAACATAGTAAACTTTTGATACCACTGCACCCACCTATGACCCCTTGAAAATGGTGATAAAAATGGCGAACCCGTTACCTCATCATAGCCATCCGCGATCCCTCAAAGACAGCAATAAAGACAACAAACCTATGATCACGCTATGATCACCTACGATCCCTCGAAGACGGTAATGAAAATGGTGAACCTATGGCCTCGCTGTGGCCCTTGGCCTCTCTAAGATGGCGATGAAGATAACAGACCCATTACCTCGCCGTGGCCACCTGCGGCCCCCCTCGGAGAGGGTGATGAAGATGGTGAATCATTTTCACAATTAGCTAGTTTTTAAGCTTAAAACCAAGTCAGCCTTTGAGCTCATACTTAGCTAGCATTCAAGCTCACACTCAACTAGCCTTTGAGCTCGCACTCAATCAATCTTCGGGCTCACACTCAACCAGCCTTCAAGCTTGCATCCAAGTTAACCATCAGGCTAGTACTCAGCTAGTCTTTGGGCTCATATCAAATCTAGTCTTCGGGGTCACACCAAGCCAGCCTTTGAACTCATACTTAGCCAAACTTTGGGTTGGCACTTACTAGCCTTCGGACTTGTATCCAAGCTAGCCTTTAGGCTCACACCTAACCAACCTTCAGACTCGCATCTAAGTCAGCTTTCGGGCTCACACTCAACTAACCTTGGGGCTTGCATCCAAGCCAACCTTTGATCTCGCACTCAACTAGTATTTGAGCTTGTATCTGGACCAGCCTTTGAACTCGCACTCAGCTAGCCTTTGGGCTCGCATCTAAGCTAGCCTTTGAGCTCGCATTTAGCCAGCCTTCGAGCTCCCACTCAATCAGCCTTCGAGCTCACATTTAGCTAGCCTTCAGGCTCATATCGAAGCTAACTTTCGGGCTCATACCTCAACTAGCCTTCGGGCTCACACTCAAGTCAACTTTTACGCTCGCACTCAACCAACTTTTAAGTTCACATCTAGGCCAATCTTTAGACTCACACCAAGTCAGCTCTCAAGCTTACACCTCTAAACCAAGTTTTGAGCTTGCAAACTAAGCTAGCCCTCAGGTTTGCATATTTAATGTCGAGCTACGTGTCTTTCTAAAATTATCATAAACAACCAAAGACCCTCAAATCAAACTGCTTAATATGAAATAATTCAATCACATTGAAATTGAACTCAGCCAAAATAAATAGACAAAGGTTAAGTTGAATGAACCTAAATTGATTAAACAAATGGACTAAAAACCCGAATCAAGCTAGACTTCAAAAAAATAAGATTTAAAAATTAAATTAAATTTGCATTGAACTAAGCTCAAATCTATTAGGAGTGTCAAAAGAGTGTCAAACCAGATCAATATAGTGAGTCAGATACCAAACCATTTCAAAAGTTTAAACTCATAGGATATGGGTCTTTTTTTCACTATATATATTAGACTTTATGTATCCAATATCCAATGTGGGACTAATTCATCATATCTGACATTATAATAATCACCTCCTTCAGGTGTGATTTGACCACATCAATTTTAACACTCTTAATCAAGAATTCTTTCACTCAATCAGTTTCACCATGTGAGTCATACTAACATATTTTTGTCTCTTTTTTTTATTTTTTAAAAAGAAACTAACATACGACTCAATTCAATTGCATCATCACAGTGCTCTTTTACTTAACTAATTTCATTGTGTGACCTATACTAATAGATTTTTGTTTCAATTTTTTTATTTTTTTTAAGAGAAACTAACATACAACTTAATTCAGTCGCATCATCATTGTAATTTTGGTCTTAAAATTTTGTGTAGTTTCGAACCTAAAGCTCTAATACCGCTTATTGAGAAAGTCGAAAGAGTATCAAACCAGATCAATATAGTGAGTTGGACACCAAACTATCCCAAAAATTTAAACTCATGAGATATGAGTCATTTTCACTGTATATTGGACTCTATTGATCCAATATTTGATGTGAAACTAATTCATTACATCTGACATTATAACACAAATCAAGCCCTAATTAGATTAAATAAAGTCCAAACTAAAAGAATAAAGTCAAAGTCAAAATAGAACCAAGGCAGGCTGAGCATAGACTAAAACCAAGTTGAATTAGATTGACTTAAATTTAGGCCAAAGTTTAGTAGACCTAGACTATATAAAGGTCTAACACAAGATCAAACTCAACTCAAACTAAATAAAATCAAACTCAAATCCAAACCAAATTAGTCTTAATAAAACTAATTAGAGTCAAACTGAGTTCCGCTAGGTGTACTGAAACTTCAACAATATTTCAAGTCTATGAATAAAGGGTGATGTCACCACTCTAATCTAAACCTAAATTAATTTGAATAAAATTAAATAAAGTCAAACTGCATCTTGTTGGGTGAGGTACAAAAGTCTTTAGTAATACTTTAAATCTATATCTAACTTCATAAGCCGTTGGTGATGCTATCAAATTAAAGAAGTTAATTATCAATACGCTCAAAGCCATTAGTCACACTTCAAAGCTAGTCAACCTTAGAAGCCATTAATAGTACATTTTCCAAGTTAAGCCAACCTAAAAGCATTCTCAACGCTTCAATTCAAACCGAACTAAGGTAGAATTGAACTCGTTTAGTCAGTAAACTATAATATCATATTTAAATAAAGTCAACTAACAATACATTTAGAGCCATTGGCCACACTTCAAGTTAGTCAACCTCACAAGTAGTTGATGATACACTCTATAAACTAGCCAACCCCACAAATAGTTAATGATGCACTCTTCAAGCTAGTCAACTCCAGAAGCAGTTGACAATGTACCTCTTCAAGCTAGTCAACCTCAGAAGTAGTTGATGACTCATCCTTCAAGCTAGCCAACCTCAAACTTAGTTGACGGTATGCTTTTTCAAGCTAATCTACCCCAAAAGTAGTTAAAAATGTGATGCAGCAGGAGAGGGGGAGAGGAACAGAGAGAAGATCACTATCTTCTCACAATGATAGATTCTCGTGATGCAGTGGAAGAAGGCACGAGGGATAGAAAGAAGATCACTGTCTTCTCACCACAATAGTACCACTTGATGCAGCTGGAGAGAGGGCATGAGGGGTAGAAAGAAGAGCACCATCTTCTCACCATGATAGATCTGATACCATTTGATGCAGCGGAGAGGGTCATGAGGGATAGGAAGAAGAGTACCGTCTTCTCACCATAATAGATCCACTTGATACAGCAGGAGAAGGCACGAGAGATAGGAAGAAGATCACCATCTTCTCATAATGATAGATCCCTAAATCCACAAGGAAGATAGAAGAGGACAAACCCAAAATAAGAAAATATTATTGATAGAGAAGCACTTTTCTTTATTACAATCTTGAGCTGTATATATAGCCCTTTAATAAACTTAAAGTCCTACTTGATGTAGACTAAGAATAAGACTTAGACTCCACTAAGAGTTCTACTTAACATATCTTAAATAAAGATATCTAAATCATATTCCTTATTTGGCTAAAACTGTTATTGACTCGGACTGATAAGTAAATTCTAATTTTGAATAATACAAAATTTGAATTATCCAAAATATTAAATAAGAAACTTGTAGGAATCAATCTCAGCTTTTCAACATATAGTTATTTGCTAAATTTTGATGAATATCTTAGGAGATATGGTCTTCAGACTGTAACTATACGAATCTTAACAGATCCTGATTGGAAATGGAATTCAACTTGGATTGGATCTCTAATTTTACTGTAAAAATGATATGATTATCCTACATTAGACCCCTCCACTTGTAAAAAGACTTGTCCTCAAGTCAAAACTTGAATTCTTTATTTTTTCAATTATATTCTCCTCAAATACTTTCCAACATAGAACTTGATGATGTAAACCAATAAGATTTTTTTGAGTAATATCTTCAGTACTTTGATCTCCTATTTTCCTTCGGCATAACCACTTGAACATTTGCAGGATTCCCTTCGATCTTATTTGAAATACATTTTTTTTACACACTGACTTATGATTTATTGTCATGCAATAAAAGTATTCTTCATAAATTTGCTGACAATTATGATAATAATCTGAATATGCCATTGCAAATTTTGAATTTTGCATAGTGATAACTCATGTAGAAATTTTCTGTAGTTGTTCAAGAGAGTTGGCTTTTGATAATGTCAAAGAATAATCTTGAGTAGCACAGTCAATATTTTCACAAGTAGAAAACTCTTTCTTGCAGCCTTCACTAGTTTTTTTTTCCACACGATCCACAACTTCTTCTTTGGCTTAATAATTCAATACTAGAGGAAAATTACTAAGATGTGGAATTAATACCTCATGGTTATCTCCATTGATTTCAATTCTAGAAGCCCTTAGATAAGAGATCTATCTTACTTGATTTTGATCCCTTTTTAAGAACTTTATATCGAATAGTTTAAGCATCTTCGATCATGAGTGGATTTTTGGTTTGCTTTCACGTATTCTTTGGATTTGAATTTGCTCCCACCAAGATGAAGCATAACCATCAAACTTGTATTTAATAATTTTCACCTTCTTCTCTTCAGAAATCTCCATAAACTTAAAGAATTTTTCAACTTTATCGATCCAAATAAATAAATTCTCATAGCCACAAAAGAATAGAATATTCACCTCACCAAGGTTTTGGTTTTCTTGAGTAGCTTTGTATGTTAATCTCCAAGACATTAGACCACAAGCTTCTTCAACGATCAATTGATGAACTTAGTTCTTAATTTCAATCTATTTCAAAGCTTCATACTTCTTCGTAATAGAAGCAAAAAAACTTTGTTTAATCAAATCTCAAATTTGATAATCTCCTATATCACCGTCCATGGAGTTGTTGCCACCAACTACAATCAATGGAATTGAGCTCAGGAACAACGTCACTCTGATACCACTTGATGTAGCGAGAGAGAACATGAGAGATAGGAAGAAGATCACCATCTTTTTACAACGATAGATCCTTAAATCCACAAGGAAGATAGAAAGGAAATAAACTCAAAATAAGATAATATTATTGATAGAAAAGTTTTTTTTGTTACAACCTTGGACTGTATATATAGTGATCCAATAAACTTAGAATCCTACTTAGTGTAGACTAAAAATAAGACTTAGACTTCACTAAGAATTCTACTTAACATATCTTAAATAAAAATATCTAAATCCTATTCCTTATTGGGCTAGGACTATTATTGACTCGTACTGAGAAATAAACCCTAATTTCGACCAAAATAAAATCTAAATTAGCCAAAATAGTAAATAAGAAATTTATAAGAATCTATCTCAGCTTTCCAACAGATAATTATTTGTTAAATTTGGAAAAATATCTTAGTGAGATATGGCCTTTGGACTGTACCTGTACCAATTCTGACATATCATAATTAGAGTTGAAATTGAACTTGGACCGGTCTCTAATTTTACTATAAGAAGGATGCGGTTATCCTACATCAGACCCCTCCACTTGTAAAAGACTTGTCCTCAAGTCAAACATTGAAGTCTCCATTGTTGTTGCAGTTGTGTTCTCCTCAAATATTTTCCAATATAGAACTTGATGATGTAAACCAATAAGATTTCTTCAAGTAATGTCTTCAATACGTTGATCTCCTATTTTTCTTTGGCACAACCACTTGAACTTTTGCAAGATTCTCTTCAACTTTATTTGAAATAAAATTTTTGTACACACCAACTTATGATTTGTTGTCATGAAATGAAAATATTTTTCACAAGTTTGTTGACTATTACTATAATAATCTAAGTATGCCATTGCAAATTTTGAATCTTATATAGTGATAACTCCTGTAGAAACTTTCTCCACTTGTTCAAGAGAGTTGATTTTTGATGAATTCAAAGAATAAGCTTTAGTAGTACAGTCAATATTTTCACAAGTAGAAAACTTTTCCTTACAGTCTTTAGGATTGTCAATCGATTTATATGAATTCTCATCGATAGTCTTTTGAAAATTTTATGTAACATCCAAAGTCACTTTTGTATGATCTTCTAACTCATCAAAGAAAGAATCTTTGGGGCCCTCGATAAGTTCTTCACTAGTATGTTTATTTTCCATATGATCCACAACCTTTTCTTCGACTTGATAATTCAATATTAAAGGAAAGTTGCTAAGATGTGGATTTAACACTTCATAGTTGTCTCCATCAATTTCAATTATGGAAGCCCTTGGATAAGAGATATGTCTTACTTGATTTTGATTCCCTTTTGAGAACTTTATGTTGAATAGTTTAAGCATCTTCAGCCACGAACGGATTTTTGGCTTGCCTTCACGAGTTCTTTGAATTTGAATTTGCTCCCACCAAGATGAAGCATAACCATCAAGCTTGTATTTAATAATTTTCACCTTCTTCTCTTTAGGAATCTCCATCAGCTCAAAGAATTTCTCAACTTTATCCATCTAACTATGATCAATGGATTTGAGCTTAGGAATAACGTAGCTCTGATACCACTTGATGCAGCAGGGGAGGGGGCACGAGGGGTAGGAAGAAGAGCACCGTCTTCTCACCACGATAGATCCACTTGATGCAACGAGAGAGGAGGCACGAGAGGTAGGAAAAAGATCATCGTCTTCTTCTTGATGCAGCGAGAGAGGGCACGAGAGACAAAGAGAAGATCACCATCTTCTCACAATGAAAAATCCTTGAATCCACAAGGAAGATGGAAAGGGAATAAACTCAAAATAAGAAAATATTATTGATAGAAAAGCTTTTTTTTTATTACAACCTTGGGTTGTATATATAGCCCTCTAATAAACTTAGAGTCTTACTTGATATAGATTAAAAATAGGACTTAAATTTCACTAAAAGTTCTACTTAACATATCTTAAATAAAAATATCTAAATCCTATTCTTTATTCGGCTATGACTGTTATTGACTCGGATTGATAAATAAACCCTAATTTTGAATAATACAAAATTTGAATTATCCAAAATAGTAAATAAAAAACTTATAGGAATCGATCTCAACTTTCCAACATATAGTTATTTGCTAAATTTGGATGAATATCTTAGGAGACATGACCTTCAGACTGTAGCTATACGAATCTTGACGGATCCTAATTGGAGTTAGAATTCAACTTGTATTGGATCTCTAATTTTACTATAAAAAGGATGTAGTTATCCTATATCACAATGCAATTCTCAAAACTATATCTAACCCCATAAGTCATTGATGATGCTACTAAACCAAATGAAATTATCGCCTATACCTTATTAGCTATGAAAATACTTCAAGGCCAACGGAGTTATCACCAATGTCTTATTCGTAATGAAAAATACTCCAATCTAAATAAAGTTATTGTATATACCTTATTGGCTATGAAAATGCTTCAAAAAACTAAAAAAGCTACCGTCAATGCCTTATTAGTTAATTGAAATACTTCAAATCACAAAGTGATCGCCCATGCTCAAAGTTATTGGAAGCACTTCGAACTTTTCCCATTCTCTTTCATGTCCTATCGGTTGATGTCATCAATACCTGTCAAAGATCAAGTCAATCTGAGTTAGATGTTATGTGGTTCAGCACAGGACGAGTGAGACAATAGTACACATTAAATCTTCTTTTCTACTCTCTTTTTTTCTTTGCTCCTTTTATATTTTCTATAATTTTATGTTGAAATTTATTATAAAGTAAGAGTATACCCTTACTTAAGTCATGTATCCTTTCTTAAAATCAATCAAATACTTTCTTCTTTTTCTTTTTTTGTCTCTATTTTATTAACTAAGTTTTTTATTTTAGCAAATCCTTGATAATCGTTGGAGTAATTAATAATAAGGATTTATATCTGTTGAAAGTCAATATTCTTATAATACCTGATAATACACTTTAAATCTGTCATTTTTCTGAGACCTCTCTCTTTCCCGTGGAAAAGCCCCCATGCACGTTATATAACTAGGCTCCAAAGCGGGCCTCAAGTATATGTCAATATCATTCACCATAGTACGCCTCCTTCTCCAACCCTATCTGCTTTAGTCCCACATGCAATATTGACGGAGATATGGGATACTCTCCCTTGACCATTGTACTTGAGCAATACGTAGAGCTTTATAAAGTTTCGGTCGGACGGAGACAAGCATGTAAGATCGACATCCTTGTGATTGAGATGCTCCGTGATAAAAATACTATTTTACCTAATTTAAAAGTCTCATGAAGGTAGAGATTTCACAATATACTTATTGTCCATACACAATTTGAACATAATTTGATGTCAAGGATCAAATGTGATTGGAGAGTCAAACCTCGACCGGAAGTGACATACAATAGGTGAGTTGACAAATGCTGTTGCCTTAAACTTTTGTGCTGAGTTGTCCAAATTTAAGTTAACCAGTAGAACTCCTCAATTTCCCACAAAATTCTATGTACGCTTCAGCCTAGGGTCAAGTCGTTTAGGGCTTTGCATTGGCCTACAAGCTGAACCTAGCACATGGTGGTTCTAAAATTCATGTGTTTTGGGCCCAGCCCACACCATCGAGATCCAAGCTTGGATGGCAACTTAAGAGTCTCATTTGAATGCAAGAAAGTGCGAGCAGAAGCAGCGAAAGTGGCTTCACTGCCATTGCGCACTTCACCAGAATGATTTTGAGCCATAGGGCCCAAACTGGTGAAGTGGAACATTTTCGTAGGGGGTGCGTCACTTCCAAGAGGAGACGGGAAGTGGGACTTCCAACTTCCATACATCCAAACACCCCCTTACTACTGAAAAGCTACATTGTAAGTCCACTAACATCATAGGTCCAAAGCAAGGCTTTCTGCACCCACTAGAGATTTAAATTAAGCTGCTCCAGCAATACAAACACAAACATATTTAAAGCTGAATATATCAGAAGACACCTACTTCACTCTCAAGTTTCAGCATTTCTATTGAATGACAAATTTTCTTTTGGGTCAAATAGAAAGGCTGGATAATTAAGCAGCATCATACATGCTCATAACTCATTACTAGCAAATGCTCCTGTTACTGAACTTTAACTAGTTTCTACAGAAACAAAATGGTGAGACAGAGCAGTCAGGCCATAGATGTTTGCGGAACACCGTTTTCCTTGGAAAGAGCCATGGATATTTCTCTGATGGTTTTAGGAGTTGTTCGACAGCATCCTCCGATTAGGGAAGCTCCAGCTTCACGCCACTTACTGATGTAAGATATAAACCCTTCATCTGAAACCCCCGATGATGCCTGCAGGGGGAAGAAAAAGAGATGTTTAGTTATCAAAGTCAGAGTTTCCAAAGCATACACTTGTGCATCACAAACGCTATCAGATCATCAAATGAAAAACTCAGAGATAATTGGTTGTCAGCTACAGGAACATGCGAATTTCCAAAGAATATTGGATCAATGGAATCTCCAAAAGAATATTAGAAATCCTAAATTGAATCTGCAAAAAGAATATCACATATCCTAAATTGATTCAAAATAGTATTTGATGTAATTTCACCTCTTCTGAGATAATTGTCGATAGTTGGGATGAGAAATGAGATTTATTGTACATAAGTTCTTCAAGAAAAAATACATTTGTATCTATGTTTTTCTCTCTACAAATATCATTAGTAGCATATATTCCAAAACCTTGGCTTGGAAGAGTTGTGGTGAGGCCTTGATGAGAATGATTTCATATTCTGGCTACCGTAAACAAAACAAATGTATTTGCTTACCAAGCAATGAAATAGTTTGACAATAAACAGGTCAAATGCCATTGCAAAATTTTTTTTAGGTAGAATAAAATTTTGTGATTGAACTGGTTGAGTTGGACTATAATTTGAAACATAACCTGGTAAAAGGGTTGCAGTACAGCTCCTGCATTGTTTTTATTCCTTGTTCTGGGACAAGCTTATTAAACAATAAAGCCCAGGTTGCTAACAAAAGGCTAGTGAAGGTTAAAGCAGTTGCTGTGTCTGGTAGTTTGGCCAAGGTAAAATTGCTAGTCCAGTTACTGCTGGCAGGAGCAGAGAGGACACATCTAGAAAGGTAAAACCTCATAATGTTTCTGCAGTTCAATATTGCCATATGCATATCATAATGTTCTTAGGAAGGCCAGTTTTGTAGGAAAATGACTACTAGTAATATTCCATTGGAACACCAGATAACTATTTCCAAGATGCATGAGGTCAGAAACCAGAAAATAAAAAGGCACACATAGATATTTTTCCTAGGAAATAGATATGAACCAGAATAGGTGAAATGCCAAACATCAAGAGGAAGAATAATTTTAATGCTTGTTGCTGATCTTGAACAAATTTCAAATGATTAACTAAAAATAGTTAGAACTTGGGATAAAATCTGGTTTGTAAGCTTACCACCCATTCCTTTCTGTCAGCATCATATGTCTCACCACTGTTTGGGTATATCAGAATTGGTTTATCAGTCACCTGAAGAATTTGTATGTTGCAATAGATAATCAGCGATCTTGCTAAGTACCACAAATAAAGATGCTAGGGTAAATCTATTGTGCATCTTGCTGCAGCATTAAAGTCCTACAATAGATGTTATGGCAGTACCATGTTCAGTGATCACATGCACAACTCAAACCAACAACAATTTCTTCTATATATTTTGCTCTTCCAATATTTTCCATGCTTACCATCAGTAATTTGCCAACACTTATCTTGAACAGAGCAATAAGCTACATGATAGATGAGCACAAAATTGTTAGGCACAAAGGAAATTTTGCTGAGTATCAGTGTTTTTACCTGCAGAACCTGCTTCATACTAGACTGTGCAAAAAGGGCAAAGAATAACTTGACATTCTTTAAAATAAAGATATTGATGCAGCATGTTAATGATTAAATATTATATAACCCAAGATAAATATTAGTCTTACTACTGAAAGAAAAAAAAAAGTGATGGTTGTACCTTCCGAACTGACAGGATCAATCCATGAATATACCTAGGAGGGGTACAGTTGATTCCAACTGCTACGACCTTATCACATGAATCAGCAATAGATGCACACTCAAGTATTGAATCTCCACTGACCACATTAATCCCATCATTTGAATTAAAAGAAAACCAAGCTGGAATTTGTATATTATTTTCCTCAATAAGCTCGACATATGCCTGGATTTGTACAGATTAAAATTCAGTATAAATCCAGTAACAAGAAACACGAAGATGTAGAGTTGCACAGATTATAAAGAGAAACCATGACAAGTTTTCCTTTATTATTATTAATTTGTGTTTGTCTGTGTAACAGAAATCATAACAATTTCAACAAAGAGACAGGTATCTGAAAATCAACAGCAATGATAATGAACATAATAAAATCAAGGAATCAACTTTCAAAATAATTTGAGAAAAGAAACTGGATATCAATTGTTTGTCATATATGATATACCTGTGCTTCTATTTTGTTTGGAATTGTTTCAAATGCTATCAAGTCAGCACCTGATTCTGCAAGAACCTGAACCCTTCTCCTATGAAAATCTTTTAAAGTTTCTATTGTAACTGCTTTGCCGTAGTCCCCACTACAAATAGATAAGAAGTCAGATACAAAGGTGATGTTGCAGTTGAACGCGAAAAGGCAAATTCCAAAAATGAATAGCTGAAATAACTCAAAGAACATACCTGTATTCTGAACCATCTGCTAAATATGCGCCATAGCTTCCAATGGAGGCTGCCACCAAAATAGGGTGCCTTTTGTTTTCTAATTTATCTTCATTCTCATCACATGTCCCTTTTGCATTTTGCTTCAGAAAAACATCTCGTGCCTCGCAAGCAATTTCAACACTTTTACACAATAAAGCTTCACCTTCTTTCTTGGAGAAACCTTTAGATTCAAAACCTTGAATGGTTGCCTGTTCAATGGAATTAGAATTGTTATAAAAATCAGATATTTATTGAATAGCCGATGCAAATGAAAAGGGAAAATAAGATACCTGGTAGGATGCTGAAATCAAAATATTTGCACCTGCTTCAAGGTAGTCCAGGTGAACCTATTGCATAAGAATCAAATAAATAATACAGCAAAAGGACCTCCAGAAGAGCAATTAATGGTTTAGATGCACCATAATTTGCCTGCATAGCAGGCTTAGTAAAGAAAGTTCGGCCAGGAGACTACATAATCATCCACAGAAAGTCTGTCTACTAATCCACTTCAATTTCCCCATTCAATCATTAGGTCGAATGTTTCCAATTAATTAACATTTGAGGAATCCTACACTAAGTCATCTCTATAGTCATGCTATAAACAAAAAGAAAAAATTGCCTGGCATTCATTCTCCATATCTTTTCATTCATGGATAATTACTGATCACATCTCTGAAACTTGAAATCATTTTGGCACAAAATTGATGACTATTCGTAGATATCCCACCAAGAGAGATAAGATATCCCAAACATAGTGTTCCATGTGATTAATCCCACAACCACCGACACCAAACAGGCACACTCTTCCACATGATTTCTGCTCTCATCTAATCTCCTTTTCCCAATATATGCCTTTCTTGCCAACTTGCCCCTTCTTGGGCAAAACCCTCACTTAATCACTTAGTTTTCTTACATTTTTCTATTTGATGTGTTATGTTGGTTTAGGACAGGAGTTCATTGCTTGCAAGACTTGGTCATGCTGGCTCATGTAGCTCAAGTTGTAGGTTTTCTCATTATAAATGGCTCCACTACTTTTTGGGTCACATCATATGGAAGGAAGATGGAGCTCGTACAAAGACCAAGCTGATTTATTCTTGTAGATTAGAACCACTTGGCTACAATTTACATCAACTTATTTTCCATAAGAACATGTCATAAAAATCTAACTAGTTCAGTCCTCAGCTTACCTTATGAATCAGTAATAAAAGCCACATGCTTTAAACTCTTTTAGAGCTTGAACCTAAGGATAACCTGAACAATTCCCAAGAATATCCTAAATTCTTCCCAATCCAAGAAGATATATTTTCTTTTACACAGGGAAAATGAGAACAACAAGCAACATGCAGCAATCACAGCTCTGATAGTACTCAGAAAGAAATGAAGATTCAAACAATCGATAGAATAAAAAAATTTTCCAACGCGGCCTGTTGCCAATTTCAAAACCACGTTGAACAATAAACAGGTAGTACTCCATAATGTTCCATTTGAACTGAAGTTTCGTTCCCACGTTCCTCAAAAAATCCTCTCTTTTTTGTAAAAGATTCAAACTTGGCATGCAAACTCGCCGAGGCCAATAAAAGAAGCAATTTTTCCCACCAATAACACTCCAAACCAACAAAAATCAAGCAGCCCCATTTCGCCCAAAAAAATAAAGAAACAACATAATTCCAAATAAAATTTAGGAATCAAATCCGATAAAATACAGATAAAAAGATAATATATTGGGTTACCCTTCGAATGAGATGGGTCGAGTCGATGAGGCAGCGGGCGCTCCATAAGGGGTCGTTGAGATAGGCGCCGTGGGCTTCCAGCTCCGTGGCGAGGCCGCCGTCGATGACGGCGCAGCCGCCGGCCTCCCGGAGGAGTTCCTGCACCACCGATTTGGGATCAATAGTCCCGAATCCCATCTCAAAGGAAAGAACCAGAGAGGGAGAGAGACGAACTGAAGTGAGACAAAAGAGAAGGCAGAGCTGGAGAGTGCTATCTCTCTCGATAGGAATTTATCGTGGAGCTCCACAGATGTCGTCGGGTTTCCCAAATTGCCCCCAGTAATGGAATAGGAACGAATCCGCCTTTGAAAGTGTCCGATAAATTGCACCCAGAATTTTGATTTTTTTTAGAGCAGGGGAAATTAAGGTCTTCTTCATTATTTTCTTTAAATTTAAATTTCTTTGTTGTCCATTTCTTTATTCTTTATTAATAGGCTCCTAAATTATTTTATTTTCTATAAATTTTAATTTCTTCTTTCGATAAAGTTTCGAGTTAATGTTCTAATCAACACTTATTTAGCATGAAAAATTAAATTTAAATAAAAATATATTGAATAGTATTATTTAAATATTTTAACTATCTCAAATTGAAGCAGATAGATACGAATGGATCTACAAATATCGAATTGAGGCCAGATGCATATACATAATTGCGAATTGGCTGTAATTTCCCTGAAATCGAGGCCAGGTGCACCGTACCAAAAAAACCTACGCCAGTTGGATTGAGACGTCTGGTCATGAATCCAATAAAAAATATAAATTATTTTTATTTGATTTTATTTCAGATAATTATTATAATTACAAACAGTAGTTGATAAAATTAAATTTTAAATTATCAATTTTACAATAGATAAAAAATTAAATTAAAATAAATTAATTTTATATTTATTAAATAATTATTCAAAACAAAATTAAATAACGATAATTTAGTTTTTTATATTAAATTTAATTAATAAAATTTAAATTAAATATAATATTTTTAAAAATATTTTAATTAAAATAATTTTTTGTAAATTTATAATATGAGATGAGTAATTTTTTATTATTAACAATAAAATAAGTTATTTTGTTTTCATAAATTTTTAATAATACAAGTCATTGTTTGTTAAAAAATCTAATTACTAATTATATCCCATGCTAGTAATTGTCATTATCTTCTTATAAATAAAATAGAGATACAAAAAAAAATATTATTTGATTGATTTTTAAAAATAGTGTATGGCATAAATAAGGATATATCTTTATTTTATAATGAATGACATTATGACATTATGAAAAGATATGATAATGATAAATAAATAAGGAAAAGAATAAGAATAAAAAAGAAGCTTTGATGTATATTACTATCCCACTTTCGCATGTTGGATCACATGATATCTTGATTTAAATGGATCTTGACTTGGTCTTTAGTAGACATTAATGGCGTCATCCGATAGGACATAAAAGGAGAATAGGAAGTTAAGTGTTTCTAATAACTTGATCATTAGCTATAACATTTTTTAGTTGAACTGTTTCCATTAGGTAATAAGATGTTGATAATAATTTCGAGATTTGAAGTATTTTCATTAGTTAATGAGGTAATGTTGATAACTTCATTGATTTTGAAGTGTTTATATAGTCAATAAGACGTAGGTAATAATTTTATTTGATTTTAAAATATTTTCATAACTAATGATTAAAATAAAATATTTTTTTATATTTTAATTAAGGTGGCTTTTTATAAATTTATAATATAATACGAGTAATTTTTTTTAATAGTGATAAGATAAATATTTTTTCACAAATTCACAATAAAATAAATTATTATTTGGTAAAAATTCTAATAATGAAAGGTAAACAAAGCTGATAATGAATGCAATCATCCTCACCAGCTCCAATAATGCTTTCATTTTATGAAAAATTCCTTTTAATAATATGTAAAAAAAATTAATATTATGCATGATTTTTCAATTGTGTTCCTGTCTTTGGACTTCAACAAATCGATGATTTAATATCGATTTAAGATCTTAGATACCATTTGATTTGGCATCAGGATCAGGATTAGTATTTTTTTAGAATTATTTTTTTATAAAATTAATATTACTTATTTTACATAGTTATTAAATTAAATTATTATAAAAAATTAAATAATTTTTCAAATTTTAAATTATTGTAGTGTTAATTTTAATAAAAAAATTAATTTATAAAAATATTTACTTTTCTTGATTCTGATTTTATTTTTGATTTCGAATTAAACGGTGTGTTATTGATTTTTTTGGATAAACGAGTCCAGCTTTTTGGGGATACTACTTGAGGAATCTCCCGGTCAAAGCACTGCAATCAATACGCGTCACCTGGCAAACTTCAAATTGACGCATATTTTTGTTAACCAACTCAAGTTTTTTTTTTTTTTTTTAGCCCGATTTAGTTTGATGCTGTTGTTCACGAATCATTTGTTAACGGAACTTATGATGCAAGTTATCTTTTCTTGGTCAACCAACAATAGAATGCGAGTTTTTGGCACCATTTCCCGTGAGCTGGCGTAACATTTTTGAGGAATATCTCTTTACAAATTACTGGCAAATAAAGCAAACACAACCAGAAACAGAGTCAAATTCTCGAGTGGCTAGTTGCATTCGAGAATAGTTCTAAGAAGGAATATTGCTTGCCATTTACAATTCCGTGAACTGGGACAACTTGCTCCAATTCCACTGGATCCCAAAAATACCTTAATGCCGACTTTGCAAATTGGTTTTAAGCAATAAACACCAATATTTTTCAGCCAAAACATGACAGATCCAAAAATGAGAACAATTCACAATCAATCTTGCCAACCTACTAAAGTTTAATAAGTAAATATACATGTAATTTGTTGTAATCTAAATGCTTTACATCGAAAAAAAAAACACACCAAATGATCTCAAACTGAAAGTAAGATTTGCTCATGAAGTAACCTCCGATTGTAGCAAATTTTGAGAAACTCTACTATATTGTGGCAATATCGTGCCAAAATAAATGAGCTAATCATGGACCACGAGTTGGCACAAAACAAAAACATCCAACCTTCTGGTCATCGGGTATCATGCCACCACCTTTGCTTGTATCGATGCCCTCCAAAAATCTCACCACTTCGTCCATATCTGGTCTTTTATCAGCATTGGCATCCCAACATTTCCTCATAATGCTCGCCAAAGCATGTGGACAACACCGAGGTATCTCTGGTCTTAAATTCTGCACATCAAAAGAAATAAAAATTCAACTTTTCAATTGGCTTTAAGTCTTATTTGGTTGCAACCTTTCCTCAAATAAGTTTTAGAAAGCCCAAGTTTTCAAAAATAAGATTTAATGAGAGCTAATAACAAAGAAAAAAAATAGACTGTTTCATCACAAAGGTCAGCTATTAGAAACTACCAGAAAAAAAAAAAAAAAAAAAAAAAAAAAAGCAACTTCACTAGAGCTCAAACAAAAATGAGCAATTGGCTACAAGTATCAACATAATCCAAGAAGTAAACATTAATATACAAAGACTAGAAAAAGACTTGTTAGATGATAAAACAATCTAAGAACCAAGAAAGCATAGGAACCAAAGACAAGAAACATGTGGCAGTTTATCTCAATCACTTTGTGATGTTGAAAACAACTCAATTAAGATATGGAAGGGAGGCTAGTTTTCTACATGTCTAGACCTCTAATGTTGACTGACACAAAGTTTAAGAAATATCAACCTAAGAAACACATCCAAACTCCTACCAAACACTCATTGATGAAGTATCCCATTTGACTAAACTAGGAAGCCATAATTTATGGCGACTAGTTAGGTTGACTCCAAATTTAGCATTTATATTTGAAAAGCTAGAAGTTCAAAAGATTATAATCATCAATAGGATTTGTATACCACTTTGTGTCAAGGCTGACCCAAAGAAGGGTTGACAATTTGTGGGTACTAAACCTATCCTAGAGATGGATCTTTTTTAAAATGCAGTCCATCAATATGTTACTAGCCCATTTACAAATAGGATAACTTTTTGCAGATTGAGCTGCAGTTGAAAGCAAATATGGACCAAAAACTCAATAATTTAAGATAAACATCAACCGTTTAGTTTATTGAAATGAAAAAAATGATTGCATAAAGTTGTACTGTCATCAAAATATCAATAACTAAACTAACCTGTCGAACAACAGCAGAGGAGACTTCAGCAAAGCTAAGATCAGGGTAAGGCATGTCACAACAATAAATCTCCCATAGACATATGCCAAAACTATACACATCACACTTCCTATTGTAAGGCTTGCCATTGAGCACCTGCAAGTATAATATGTTATTAGTAATTTACCATGTCTATCAAACAATACAAAATAAATATCCATTTTTGCCCAATTTTTATAGTAAGAAGTCTATGTTTGCTCAAGCCTCTAGTGTTTCGAGTCAAGACTCTTTGCATCCCTATTAATGAAAATATATACAATTTTTAGTATTTGAAAAATGATTAAAATGTTTTTTGTCTGAGAAAAATCACCTCTGGAGCCATATAACCTAGGGTACCCGTTTCTCCAGTCATGTCTTGGGGATTTTGTGCCTCAACACGAGCAACACCAAAATCAGCAATTTTTAAGCTTCTATGGGCATCTAGCAACATATTCTCAGTCTTCACATCCCGGTGTACAATTTTCTTTGAGTGGAGATAGCTCAATCTGTAAATAGAACACATTGAGTTACATCTCTTAAATGTGTAAAAGATGAAAAAGCAAAGTGATACATACCCTCTAGAAAGATCTAAAGCGAGTTGGATCACAATTTTATACGGCAATTTTTTTCTCCTATTTTTTATTAGAAATTGTTTCAAGGTTCCACCAGGAAGATACTCCACAACAACACAACATGCTCGAGCTGGAATAGATTTTTGACCACTAGTTGTCGAATTCGTCTCTGGAATTTTCAAATCACATGTTCCCATTGATGCCCCCACAAACTAAAATAGAGAAAGTAATTAAAAAATTAGACCTTCAAACATCCAAGACAAAGAAAATTGAGAATCATGTGTTATTCTTAAAAGACTCACAACAATATGAAATTTAAGTGTAGAATGATTTATATCATAAGATTTAATTAACCAACTCGAAACTTGTCAGATATTTTAAGCATTTCTAAAAAAAATCAACAATAGTTGTTGTGTACATAAGTTTAACAAAATGCACACCTTTGTAACATTTGGGTGATCAAGTTTATGCCACACAGCAACCTCTTGCTGAAATGATGCTCGCAAAGAAGCAGTTTCAGTATCTGTAGCAAATCCATCTTCTCCCCAGTCCAACAATTTCACTATGATATAAAAAAATTAATTAGGACATGCTAACTTTCTAATTGTGAAAAGATTAGGCCACTAGCTACTAAACTTTTTAATATGATAACTTTATAATTAAAACCCAAAATCTTGCTAAATAAACTTTGTGAAGCTGATTACATCTTTAAAAACAAAAATTAAGTGTTAGGTCAAAGTCTTGCTCTCCATATAACAGCAAAATTTTGAGATAAAAGAAATGTAAATACAAAAAAATCTGAATTGAAGTACCAATGTATCTTAGTTTGGTCTCTATAATGGCTTAACAAAAGACTCCATATGCAAGATTACATGCGAGCAACAGAAGATAGGCATTGCATATTTCCAGATCAGAGAAAAAAATGCAAAAGTTGCAATGAAAGGACAAAAAGTAGGGACATTTATTTCATTAAAGGGCTCCCATGTATTTACCATGAAATTGCACAACAAAAGTCTTTTGAACTTTTGTTTTGCCCACACCTTACAGACTCTAGCAGCATCTAATGGGTTCTATTAATTTTAACAAGACATTTTAAGCAACAACATTTGTCAATGTGTTTCATAGAAAGTTTGTTTCTCAAGCAATATAATAGTCATAACTATGCCAAAGGAAATAAATGATAATGAGTACATAATTCCATGTCACCATGAAGAATATATGTGGTAAAATGATATTCATTTTTCATAGAAGTTTAAAAAGTATTCGTATAAACCAAATCCAACACTTAGAATTTATGATTGTCTATACAAAATAAGATCAATAGACATATTGCATCACCAAGAATATAACAACATGCTCCAAGAAAGCCATCTATTCTTTTTCAATATCTATGAATACAATATTGCAACCCAAAACAGAAGGAAGGCACATGGAAGCATTTCCCCAACTGAATGTATAGAAGAGGAAGAGATGTATAAGCATCTTACGGTTTTCAAGAGTCTCACATGACTATCTAGTAGTAATTAGATTAAAAATTCATTTGCATTCCATTTCATAAGGAAGACTACAGGTTGAAAAACACTAGATAATTTCGAGACATTACCATCGGCTCAAGAACAACTAATGTGGATGTGATGACTTCAATTCCTCGTATTGAACTCTTCATGAATTGTATAGATTTGATAGCATCAAAGCTAGGATTTCCTTGTGCTAAATTTTCAGTAACACTATTTCCTAAAATATCCAAGGGAAAACTTACTTGTTATGGTTTGATAGTGATCCATGAGTGCATGAGTGTCTTCCAAGGCAAAAAAAAAAAAAAGTTTGTTTGAAGGCTTGTCCAGGCCTGTGCTAGATCTGTAATAAGAAGTGTTCAGCATACAACAAGCCACAACCTAAGCTTTCGTCCAACTATAATCAGATAGGACCTAGTCTAAAATAGAGGGTGGCACAATGTTTATAAGGTCATTAGCATTCATGTTGGCCAATAAATAATTCATTGTAGAAAATCAAAATTTTTGAAATTATAGCATATAAAGGAATGCCCACAAATAGGAATTCAGCATATGTTCAAAACATGTGCAATTAATGTCATCATAAACTCAATGGAATATCTAGCTAAGTGACAAAAAATAAATAATTGCATGACTTTGTGTCTAGAAATAATCAAGCTAGCGAACTTTAATAAGTCAATCAAGTTTACTTATACTAAATCTGAAACTGAAGGTATTCATATCATTCATCATATCCGTTCTTCTTGTTGTGTCATGTGTTTGTGTTGCACAGATATAGAATAAGTGTAAAACACAGGCACTTGATAAGAGAGGAGAGATTGGAGGTATGAGCAAAGTGGACACAAACAAGTACTACTGCTGGAAATCTAGCTTACATGATGACCAAAATAGGAAAGACACGAGAAAAACAGGAATATTACTGTTATATACAGCAATTTCATGATGTGAATAAATAAGGATTTTTTTTTCCCACAAAAAGAGTATGCAGTAGGAGTAGACACAAAAGAAAATCATTTTATGATGGTGACTATTAAACAAGGCCACAATTTAGCAAGCCAAAATAACCTGCATTGAGTATGTTTCAATTAAAACAACACTGGTCCATTAGCATTTGCTCTTATGCATTTTAATAACCCCATGAAGCTCTCAAAATTTTTTAAATGCTTCAGTTTTGGAACTGGGAAGTTTATAGTTGCTACTGGATCCCCTGAGCTGTCTGATCATGCTTTTTACCAGGCCATTCCTTCACTCATGCCCCATGTGCCAAAGATTGTGAATACAGTAGGTGTAATAAGGTCACTAATAAGTAAAAAGCTGCCTTGACTGATGCAATCACCAAATCAACAATTTTTATTAAGATAGTTTTTATTGGAATTGTATACTGTGTATTCTATACGAGGGACCAAAAATAATATTGGAAATTAAATACCAGCCATACGTTGCTTTACTTAGGTCCTCCATTTATCCAAAGTGGTTCTTTAACAAGTAGTGTGAAGAGACAATTTTCCAATATTTGGATCACGCAATGCAACTGACCATAAAAAAAGTCCTATGTTTGCATGACATCTTTTGGATGGCCAATCACCACCAAAGTTGTAACTTGAGAGATCCATATAATATATATAACTCAGAATTGATACAATGCAAGGCATACACATACATGCAAGGAAAAACACAAATTTACAAGTACTTCATTACTTTCTTATGTTCTGTCATATAGGATAATGCTTTTTGTCTGTAGCATGTTGCCTTATCTCTGACATAGACTTTGAGCTAATTCAGGGATGTTGCATGAAAGACAAACATCTTCAAACTTAATTGTGTCTACCAAAGTTTTACAGACAATACAATTGCTGAGTAACAATAATAATCCTCGGAGAACACGAAAAAATACAACTTGTCATGTCCTTGGCATAATGAGGTCAGTTGGATGCATAAATGGGTAAAATACAGAAGCATTTTGGCATCCAGTGGTTTATTCTGGCTGAAAATTTAACAAAAATAAAAGGAGGATGTTTCAGCTATAGTCTAGAAAACTTGGAATTCAGAAACAGTAAAATATCCATTTCTTCCATTTCTAAGAGAGGAGAGATCCTATTGATGGTTACGCCACATAGGATCTTAGAAGAAAGTACTCACCACTGGAGAAAGCTTGGGAGGTCATTGATAACGACGATATAATCGTTCACAACCAGTATAAGGGAGGCCAAGCAGATAATTTAGGTCAGATAGTGTAAATGAAACCATCCTACATGTATGATGCAGCTAGAAGTGACAAGGCACTTCCTACATGTATGATGCAGCTAGAAGCGACAAGGCACTTCCACCAAATGAAAAGTTACACAAAGCCTCAAAAAATTAGCAGAAAGAAATTAGACACTGCGAAGCGGTGAATTAGAGGCAAGAAAGCAATCAATCCATATATGTTAATGTTACTAAGACATGCATGGGGGCCATAATTTTTTAATGATGGATATATAGAAAGTCTTCAATACTGGGAGAACCAATACATTACTAGCGAAACATGAACAAATGACATTATAACCACTGTAGATAAGTAATTTAGAAACTGATATGCCAAGAGATGGAATAATTGCATATCTATAAGCAAGGTAGCTTAAGAAAGGGCCATGGCATAATCAATTAAGAGCCAAATAAATAACCTACAAAGAGAAAAATCAATTCCTGTATATGTAAAACTGACAAGAGAAGCTCAAAGATAAATCCATTGGATTACACTTGTACCATGATTTACATAAACAAAAGTTTTCTATTTTGCGCTTTTCACCTAATTGCAACAGCAGAACACATCAATACTTACTATTGCAACAAATACACAATGAGGGAATCACAAGGATATATACCTGCAACATCCTGATTGTCATAGTTGCCCCGGTACACTGTACCATACGTGCCACGCGCCATAACATACCGAACTTCCAGCTTTGAAACATCAATCTCCCACTCCTCCCTTGGCCTCGGCACACCACCGCCGCTATCCTTGCTATAAACCTTGTTTAGCTGCTTCTCCAGCTGAATATCCCAACTCTTGAGGTCAATCTTGTCAGCTCTAAAGAACATATCTTTACTCCCAAAGCTCCCAAACCCCCTTAATCTAGACCTAAATACCCCCTCCTTCGCTTCTGCAGCAGTGCCAGCACCCACATCCTTCTCCGCCTTCTTCGAATCCATTTTACCAAACTAAACCTCAACCTTTCTCAGAAATGTAAAAGAACAGCAGGAACCAATACAAAATCACAAATTTCCCACAATAAAACCAAAAAGCTTTCTCCTTTCCCAGTCTAGGCCCTGATTTCAATGTCCACGGATTCTTTGCATAAGAAAAAAACGAAAATTCAATCAAAAACCGGCCCCGAAACTATAATCTCCCAAGATCCCAACTTTTCGATTCCCAACCCAAATTTCAGAAAAAAAAAAAAACTATCGGACAACCCCTTCCCTGATCAGAGTCTACCAAATCAAAGGACGGAAACCACAAGGTTGATATGAAAAAACACAAAGGAAAAAAAAAAAACTATATAAAGGACCGTGAAGCGAGAGCCGACCAATTGCGACCAGAGCCCGGCAATCGGAAGGCACAAGCCAGAGCCGGTTTCGTTGACCCCTTCACCTGTCGATCCACGCCAAAAGAGTTGAAGAATTGAAATCAGAAAAAGCGAGACCACGAAGCGAGACAGAAAGCGAGAGGCGATTAGAATTAGGAGCCCCGTGACATCATCTGCGGCGTCACCCAGAAAAAAAAAAAAATCGAAATCAAAATAAAAACTAAAAATCAGAAAATCGAAAGAATACGATTTGACTGCGTCTACAGAGGAGAGGCCGCTGCAGCTGGGGAAGAGCCCGACGGAAGAGACGCAATGATATTGTTCTCCTGGAAATCGACGACGCAATCGACGAACATCTTGAGACGAAGGATAACTTGGTAACTTCCTGTCAAATACGTTCCGTGGACTGGGCCTATTTCTTCCTTATTTGGCAGCAGCACCTGGTTTTGCTCGACGGTTTGTGATTGGGCGGTTTGCCTTTTTCTGCTTGGAAATCGCGACTGGAATATTAACACTAATTACTTGATTGCCATGTTTCTAATTGTTGGACCCTCTCTGTTTGATCTATTATCATGTCACTGACGGGCTGTGACGGTATTTATCATGGTTTAATTGATCAAACGTTTCGAATTAGGTTTTGGTTTCGAATTTTAAAAATATATTTTTATATCTATATATTATAATCACATTATAGACTATCATTAATTCAGTAGTTAAAGTTTTAATTGGATCTTAAATGAGATTAAGATTCAACTGTCGTCCAGATTTCTCACGCATTTTTTATTTTTTTACCATAAAAAAATTATAATTAATATTTTTAAAGAATTTATATATTTTTTTTTTAAAATTTTTTTTTAAATTTAAAATCAAAATTTAGTAAAAAAATTTTAAAAAATAAATTGACCGTAACCGAAACCTTCCAAATAGACCAATTTCAATGGATATCGAAATCAAAATTTAAATATCATGATGTGATATTAACACATTATGTGATATATATCTTCCTCCTCTCGTTGTTATTTATCCAGCAAATCAAATCGAGTTCAATTTATCGAATTTTTAGATGGCCAATTTTGGGGGAAAAATACTGACCAAGCAAAAGCTGTCATGCCATTTGATGACTTGACCATTATAATTAGTCCAATATATCTATTTCTTCGTTCAAAAAGTAATTTAACTCGACAGAAAGCCATGGAAATTATTGTGCCCATGTGACACATCACTACTTTCGCTACTCCAAAGGATAAACAATTTTTTTTAGTAACCAACAAAATGCCAACATAATATAACTTATGCCATGTGGTGAATTTCTATTGGCCGATTACACCATGTCATCTCAATGACGTGGGGCGTATTTAGGGATGAAAAAAAAAATCGAAAAATCGGTATATCGAATCATACCGATTGAGAATCGTACCGGAAAACCGATTCTCAAGTTAAATCCCGATTCTTAAATTTAACAGAATCGGAAAATCGGTTTTGATTCCGATTCTATATTATCTAAAAAATCGGTAAACTGGAACCGTATCGATTTTATCCATATATATATATCTTACCAAATCCTAATCCTAATTTCTGTGTCGCCTCGCCCTCGCGGTCGCCCCCGCGCTCGCAGCGACGCTCCGACGCCGCCTCGCTCTCGCCCTCGCCCCCGAGCTCGCAGCAACACCGTCTCACCCTCAACGGGCTCGCAGCAACACCGTCTCACCCTCAACCTCACTGGTCGTCGCCAGGCCCGTCACTTACTTCGATCTCGTCGCCACTTACTCCTATTTCTCCTCCGTCCATCGCCAGAGCAGCAACGTCAAAGCAGTGATGTACTCCAGTATACCGGTTTTAAAATTGATTTATAACCGAAACTGAAAAAATCGGTTCTTTACCTAAACCGGTACGATTCCAGTTCTCAATTTTTTAAAAATCGAAATCCGATTCCGGTTTTAAAATAAATAAAACCGATACCATAAACCGATTTTGCTCACCCCTAAGCGTACCCAATAATTACTCTTTTAAACAAATACTAGGTCATAGCTTCTATTGACTGGCTCTGTCGAAAGGCCTAGAGGTCCGCGGTCACTCGCAAGGCAATATCGATGCGAGTGGGCCTCTTAATCATGTGGCTCTTTCATTCTTTGCTTGCAGGCAAAGTGGAATCACTGCCTAACCTCTCATTTCTTTTCGTAAACACTGCGCAAACCATTCCCAACTCACGTAGAACGTAGTTTTCAATGGGCTAGGATACCTATTGGCACCAAGAGTAATTTTTTTACTACTTAAGCCCTTCCAAACAATATCATTTCATGCTTATTCCTCCCAAACAATATCATTTCATGCTTTTTTGGCTGCTATCTACGTCCTCGTCCATGCCATTCTGATGCATGGTTGAAAAAAATTAGAAAAAGAGAAGCAAAAACTATCAGGGCGAGACTAATCCATCCCTGATACTTAAAACAAATAAGATATCTTCAACATCTGGGGGAATTAACATCAGGAAACAAATACTTAATACTTAATACCAACCAAAAAAATAGGAAAGTTGGACTTGAAATTTTGAAAAGATTTAAAGGTCAGATAATGCAATGGGTAATACTAAAACTTATCATGGGACCTAACCAAAGGCGAACAGAATGTCAACAAGCCACAAAAAGTATGGTGGAGAATGAATGAATAAATTGATTGTACCGTTTTTTAAAGAAACATCAATTAATTTCTCTGATAAACTCAAACCATCCAAGGGGCAAATTTATTATTCGAAATAAAAAAGTTTGACAATAAGATATCTTATAGCAGAAGATGAAGACACTTTTTTATTTACCATGATCTCCAAAAAGCGGCGACGATGTTTGAATAAAGCTCGAGAAGTTATGCATGTCAAAAAATCTCGCAAATAACTCCTGTCTAAAGTAACGGTTGTACAAACTATATATAAGTGAAGGTATAGTTTTGTTATATCACTTAAGCATCTTCAATAAGATTATCAATGATTTACTGAAGGTGAATATGAAGTCTTTAAAAGATGATAAGGCAATGATTTTCTTGATGTTTATTTTTGTTCAAGATGATTATATTATGACCACAATTCTCTTTAGTAAGAAAACTCTTAAGATGGAGGAAATGACAATTAGTTTCCTTAATTTCTAACAAGAAAAAAAAGAAACTCTAATATCAGTATTGAAATTGGTGAATATTTTGTGGTGAACAAAAGAATATGGAGAAGGTGAATAATAGTTCAAATTCAAATTGAAGGTGAAGGTACAATATCATTTATAAAAAAACTATAGACATATATGATGGCATTGTCTAGAGCTTATAAAGATAAAGTCTTTCAATACGATAATAGTAGTGACGGATAATACTTTTAGGAATTATACAGATTGAGACATTTTCATAGTATTTGCAGACATCGACATTTTTGTGAGTAGATTTTAGATTCAAATAGATTCTATCATCCATAAATGATTGGTTTACTTTTTATAAGGCAAATAAGCAAGAAGGTATTATTGGGTGGGTGATAATTCAACATTTAAGATTGTCGGTGTAGGAATAGTTAGAATTCATATGTTTGAGAGAGGGTTCACACTCTGATTTGGGTGAGGCATGTCTATAAAATGCAAAAAAAAAAAAAAATTCACTTAGCACACTGGACTCAAAGTTGTAATTATTCAATAAGAAATGAAATCATGAAAATGATAGACGACATGAACATTTATCGATTAGTAGGAAAGATCATCGTAGGTAAAAATTCTAATGGCTACAATAGCAAGTAGGAAACACTCAAATTGATTTAACAATATATTAGCATTATTTTCGAGTTGCTTTTGTCTGGGCAATAGATATATATTTTTTGAATGACTTTCAAAAATATAATATTGTAGATACATGATTGGTTTAAGTTTGTATTTTGTGATTAGCTAAACAATTTAGTAACCCAAAAAGAAGTTAAATGAGAGATAATAGCTAAAGTTTTGTGATGGTGGTATGGCCAAATTTAAACTAAGACGGAGATTAATGAGTTTGGATGTCTTGAACTTATATTGGAATTTGAGTTAGACTACAAATCCAAAGTTAAATTTAACTAATATCTTATTTTTAATATATTTTACGTAATATTAAAAATTATAATTAAAGTAGGATTCAGACTTAACAAGGCCTTAAAAAACTTTAATAATATAAAGTTTAGCATATGGTGTTGTGATGAATAATAGAGAAATAAATAGAGCGAATAAAAAAAAATAGAGAGAAGGAGAAAAAAGGAGAATGACTTTCATGCATGAATCTTTATAGTACTTCTTGCAATCTCTTGTAGTGCCATCTTAGAGATTTTTTTTCAGTGGAGACATCATCAAAACTTGATGAAAAAAAGATTATTTTCTCTTTTGTAAACTCTTATAAGCTATTTATAATAGATCTCTCGCTCCCCATGGATATAGTCCAATTTTGAATGAACCACGATAATTTAAATTTTTAGAATAATTTAATATCTGACCCACTATATTAACCTCATTTAATACTCTTGAACTCCCCCAATAAATAATATCAAAGGATCAAATCCAAAACTCTACAAACTCTTTGAAATTAAAATTACCATAATAATGATAATACAAACGAGTTAAATAACATAATAGTCAAAGATTAAGACAATGCCCCCACAAGATTTAATCAACATGTTAAGTGTGATTCATAAGTTTTGAACTAAAAAAATTTAAGTAGAGATTGAGTAGCTAGCAATAAATATCTGGAAGTTGCTGTTCGAGAAAAATTATTGATTAACATTAAATAATTAATTGGTTATGTGTAAAATTGTTAATCAAAAGTGTTAAATTAATGTATTTTGATCATCCCAAAAAATTATTATAATAGCAGATATAATGACTTAGAATTAGATAAATAAAATTTAATGTAAATAATACATATGCTCATATCCTATCTAACTTAATAATTTAATATCTGATTTACTATATTGATCTAATTTAACACTCTTAAACTCTTTCAATAAATGTAATCATAGAACATGCAAGATATTCACTGCACCTGTATTGAAATCAGATACAATATATGACTAGAAAATTTTCCATTTTCATTTGCAACAAGAATCATGCATTTTACAAACAGAACACTTCTGACAAAGGAACAGAACTTAAAATAAATAAAAGCTCTGTGAACTGTTGATGAAAATACTGATTTTCAGTGTGATTCCTTTTGTGGAGAAATTCAGAGAAGCTAAACTTTCCAACCACCTAGTCCAACCTGAAATGTCTCTGCTGCTTAAAAATCTGGCAATCTACGGATTTGGCAACCGCACTTGGTGTGCCATAATCATGTCAGTCCACAAAACATATTGTGGCACATCCTCCAAAATTTGTGTACATCCAAAATCATTTGCTTCTTTCTTTTGTTGATACAGATTGAACCTTCAATTCATACATGAAAAAACCTAATTCTCTCCTGCTAACTTGCAACATTCATAAAGAGGGTAACATCTTAAAGATCAAAATATTGGATTAGTCAAAACATACAATTGATAGCTAATCATAACACTGCCTATTCCACTCGACTCTTCAATTCATGCTCAATGAGCTTTACCTTATCAGTGATCTCATTGTTAATGATTGAAAGCCGCTCCAATGATGGTCTTAACTGTGAAATCTGAGAATTTAAAGCATAGTTCTTCCCCCTTGCAGCTGTTCGTCTTGGTGCAGTTAAACTAACAGGTGAAGATTGGACTAATCTTTTCAATCTCGCATTCAGGGCATCAATGGATGCTTGCAACACATCCAACTCCACATCTGCATATCTGTCTGCATTGGATCATGCAAGGAAAACAGAGGAAAGTAAGATATGGGATAATCAGATGTCTGAACTTGAAATATTGAAAAAAATGGAAACAAGTGTACCAAGTTGGGCCTTGAGTTCAAGTTCTGCTCTTGACAGTGGTCTCTTGTTTAATCCAGGCAATTTTCTGAAGCTTTGCAGACGCTGTTCCAAATTTCCATACACCTGAATGGCATTATTAATCCGATCATTTATGCTTGCCTCTTTGCTTTCAAAACTTCCAAGTTTTTGTTTTGCCTCATTTAAGCGTTTTTGTTGGTCGTTCAGTATTGCCTTCACATGGTCTCCATGTTCCTTTAGTTCAATATAGACCTGAACAAGAAACAAGAACAATTCTCAAAACAGAACAGGCCAATATTGAAAACTGATGCTAGATAGGAGATCTGATAGTGTAAAGGGAAAGGAAAAGTGAAAAGTTGCATATAGGGAGCCAAATATTGGCCCCCGAGCTATGTAGTAATACTCCCAGAACACAACACATTACCAACAGTATGCACCACCTAGAAGTTTCTCAGTTTCAACATATCACAGGCCAATCATGATTACAACTTGAACAATATCCACAGTGATATTTATAAGATGATATGTGGGCAGAAAGAAGCTATGTAAATAACTGCTGCAAATGAAAACCCTGTTATGTGGATCAACCAATAAAGCGATTGGCAATTTGGACTCCGACTTTACTTTTGCCACTACTAATATCCCAGATTATTCCAATCTCAGCTTGATAAAATGCATTGAACTTCTCGGCTTGATTTTTTCAAGTTTAATTGTCCATTATGCGTACAGGCTACCGATAGAACAAAGGTTCAGAAAAAATGGACAAAGAAAGTCTTCCTCTCACTCGCTGTGTTAGGGTATATAATACAAGAACCATGATGACATTACCGAACTCTGTGCAGTGCTTGCCAGGAGCTGAGCATGCAAGCAAGTTCAGCTAAAAATTACAGTAACAGTGATGAAGTTGAAAATTGAAGAATGAAAGTTAACATGGAGAACCCTTTTTCATTTTTTTGATGCCATGATGATATAAGAACTGCATACAAGTTAGCCATAAAATGAAGCATTTATTACCTTATGTGCATACTCCACATAGTTCTCATGTAAAACTTTGATATAATGATGAAGAGTTGATCGGCCTTCAATCGATTCAGCAGTTACAGACCTCATAGTTGGAGGCACAATGACAGCCTTTGGGCCAGAAAGAAGATCTTTGCTTAAAATGTCAGTGCTAGCTGACTCCATAGAATCAGCAGATTTTGCACAAAGATCAGAATGAAGTGCCAATCCATCATTGAAGTTCTTTGTCTCTAATATTACACACTCGTAAGATGATGTAATTCCAACAATTTGTGAAAAACCAAATGAGTCATCTGTAATAACAAAACCAGAGAAAACTGGAAGAGAGGATTTAGTGATGCATGACGTCAGAATAGGATGTATTGAAGGGGCCTTGGCAACCTTGTCTGCTTCAGGAGTCAGATTTGAAAAAGGGAGAAAATTAAGGGCTATCAGGTCTACTCCCCCGCCATGCAGACAATAAAATCTACCAGAAACTAGGGGATCAGAATATAAAGATGGTGAAGAATTTTCAAATGCATGCATTGGCAGTGCCAAGTCAACAATAGCCAGTCTTAAAAGAGGGGGTGGATCTCCCAACCAAACAGTATCTTCTGTACTGCTAACACTTGTTTTCTGGCCAAATGGCTGACTGAGGTCTGTTCTAGATGAGTTTTTGGTACTTGATTCACAAATCATAGCAATAGCTACAATATTACCATGAGAATCAACGCGAACCCTGGGAGAACCATCAACATTCCAGCATGGTTGGACTTCATCTGCTAGTGCATCAAACTGTATTTGCCCACAGCTCCATGCAATCACAAAAACTGAATCTCTGCCAACAGAGCTGTATAAAAAACCTACTGCCTGGGCTATACCGTCCAAACTTGGTACTTCGGAATTGCCATCATCTACCCCATGACTAAGTTTGACTAGGGGTCCCTGCACAAGAAATGAAAAAAACAACATAAAAAAAAACATCACTAGCTATTTGCATGTGAGGTGAGATGACAAACAGAATTTGGCATGGTTTCTTTTTTATTACAAAAAGATAAATCATGAATATGTGAGAATAAGGGGTATATTTGAATAGAGCACCATTCAAATAAAAATAAAGGGGCTTATTTGCACAATACACCATTAAATAAGAGTTTCTGGACATGTTCTACACATAAAAACTTTCAACCTTATATGTTCATCTTTTATAAGAAATTATACATAAACACAAAAGTTAAAGGAGAAATTATGACAATATATATGGAGTGTGTATTACAATTTTTTTTTTGTGTTTACAAATAAAATAATTTAAGAGGTGTACTCGCAAAAGAATCAAATGTCAAATGATAGAAAGAAGACATAATAACCCCTATTGCAATAGATTTTTTATGTCAGTTGAATAAGAAAGGGGGACAAGTTGTTGCAGTTGGTTGTAAATTTTATAAACACAACCGATTTTCCAATTTTGGCCTTTCCATGATGATAATTATGGTTCCACTTCTCTAGTTATATAAGTTCCCCAACATGTATGCATATGTTGAGTTTTGGATGTCTTAAATTTAGATTAGATCTTGAGTTAAAATAAAAATCTAAAGTTGCATTCAGACTTATAATTAATTTTGTATATTTATTATATAATATTAGAAGTTGTAATTAGAGCAAAACTTAAACTCAATAAAAACCTATAAATATTCTATTAATACATAGAGTTAAAGTGTAGTGTAGTGCTGAGATTGAATTAGAGAGAAATAGAAAAGATAAAGAGAAGAGAGAGTGTGTGTGTCGACTTTTGTGTATGGGTCTTTCTAGTATTTTCCGGTGGTTGCTCATGATGATTTCTCGTAGTATTCCTTTGGAAATTTTCTTAAAAGGTGGATGGGTTGCCGAGATTTGGTGAAGGAATTTAATTATATAAAAAAAGAGTAGTCTTTCTTATAAACTCTTATTAAGCCTTTTGATAGCGGATCTTTTTCTCCCTTCGTAAACATAATATGATTTTAGGTAAATCACATATATCGCTATATCTTTCGTTTTTATCTTCTTTTATCTTACATTATTTTTCGTTTCTTATGTTATTTAAGAATAAGATGATTCGTTAACCTTCCATTGCGAATTTCAACAACTAATATTAGAACTTAGGAGGAAATAAGTAAAATGGAAAAATCTTTACTTGAGCTGAAAAATTTTAACAACAAAATAAATTTTATCTTATGTCAGAAGAATATGAAGACAATTCTTATTTGTTAAAATCTGCAAAAAACGTTAAAATGTAAAAAAAAGAGACTAGCTAAGATAAATAATAAATACTAGAAGAAAATACATTAGAAGACATTGAATTTAATTATTCTAAACTTGTCTGATGAGGTTTTATACAATATCATTGATGAAAAGACGATAGTAGACGTCTGTCTGGACAAAATTTGAGGAGTACATGTCAAAAAATTTTATAAATAAATTCTACCTGAAACAATAGTTGTATAAACTGTGTAGGAGTGAAAATCCAACTATATAACATCATTTGGATACCTTCAATAATATTATCAATGATTTATTAAAAATTGATATGAAGTTTAAAAAACACGATAAAACGCTGATTTTCTTGATGTCTTTTTTTATTTCATACGATCATATTGTGATTACAATTTTTTATAGTAAATAAATTCTAAATATGGAAGAGATGACAACAAATTTTCTTTCTAATGATAAAAAAACTCTAATATTGATATGAAACTTGGTGAATGATTGGTAGCTCACGAAAGAGAAAAATTTAAAAAATATGGAGAAAATAAATAACAGTTCAAATTTAAATTGAAGGCAAAAGTATAATATTATCGTGTAAGAAGTATAACTATATTAAACGATATTATCTTATACGTGGAAAAATAGAGTCTTCCAATATGACGACAGTAATAGCAGATAATACTTATAAGAATAGTGCGAATGCAGACGTTTTTTCAGTATTCACAGAAATCAATACTTCTGATGAGTGAATTTTAAATTCTATTAATTCTTATTATACTTGCTTCAAGAGAAAATGATTTACTTTTTATAAGGTGAATAAAAAATAATATGCTGTTTGATTGGATGATAATTCGACCTGTGAAATCGCTAGTACGAAAACAATCCAAATCCAGATATTTGATGGAGCAGTTCGTACTTTTACTAGAGTGAAACATAACTTCAAAATATAAAAAAAATATAATTTTACTTGATGTACTGGACTCAAAAAGCTATAAATATTCAGCGAAAGATGGAGTCATGAATGTGATACGCGGTATTAGAATCTTGATAAAAAGAAAAAAATACGACAATATTTATCGATTAGTAAAAAACACCATTATAGATGGAATTCCAATGGTTACAGTGGTGAAAAAAAATAAGATACTTAAAGTGATTTGGCAGGAGATAGACGTTCTTTCGAGTTACTTTTACTATAACAGCAGACATAGATCATTCAAAAGGCTTTCAAAAATACAAAATTGTAGATATGAAAAGTAAATTCGAGGTTAAATCGAGATACGATTAGCTGAATAAACTAGTAATCCAAGGGGAGGGGCTGGATAAGAGATGATGACTGAAATTTCGTGATGATGACACACCCAAGTTCAGGCCAAGCTAGAGATTGTTGAGTTTTAGGTGTTTCAAACTCGAATTAGAATTTGAATTAAAGTAGAAATTCAAAATTAGATTTAAACTTACGATTAATTTTAAATACTTATTATATAATATTAAGAGTTATAATTAGAGTAAAACTCAGGTTAAATAAGAACCTATAAATTTTCTAATAATATATAGAATTAAAGTGTAGTATAATACTGAGATTGAATTAGAGAGAAATAGAAAAAATAGAGAGAAAAAAAAAAGAGAAAGAATATCGCCTTTTGTGTGTGAGTCTTTTTAATACTTTTCGATAATCCCTTATCATAATTTCTCATAGTATTCTTTTAGAGATTCTCTCTGAAGATGAAAATGCTACCGAGATTTAGTGAAAAAATTTAGTTAGATAAGAAAGAGTACAATATTTCTTATAAACTCTTATAAAGTTTTTTAATAATGGATCTTTTACTCCCCCTGTGGATGTAACCCGATTTTAGGTGAACCACATATATCGCTATATATTTTTTTATTGTATTCTTTTATCTTACATTATTTTTTATTTTTTGTGTTATTTGAAAATAACTTGATTTGTGAATCTTTCGCTGCGAATCTCAACATATATATGTGGGAACAGAGAAGATAGTTACCAGAGTTAGTAGGTTTTGCATCAGCATTGGAGTGGACAAAAGATATAAGACCCAATCATAATGGTAACGACTTCTAAATTCCACAAAGCAAAGGATACAATTTCCTTATGGTAATGAAGTGATACTTTCATTCAATGTTTCCTTTTATCAGGTATTGAGTTTGAAACAAGTAAAATATGAACTCAAAGCTAATCTAAAGCCAACAACAAATGTGTTCTGCCTCAGAAGGATAGAAGGAAGATTATACCATTAATGCCAATAGTTAGCATGACTTTCTTGCGAGGATACCTGTAATGAAATAGATGAATCCAGCACAGCATATGGTTGAGCTCTTGAGATGGATGTGCCAATTCCTTGCATTGATTGATCTGCTAGCTTTGGAAAAGTTGCTTCCAGCCAAGAAACTGCCAAACTAGCATTGCTAGCCACTTTTACATTTGATGATTTCAACCCAAACAAGTTCACGTCTTTGTGAATTTCCTCGAGATATTCCAAACTGCAAAAACTGAGCACATGACAAACGCAAACTTTTAGAAAATAGGGTGATCTTGGCCATCATGAAAATCCAAAAGTTTGTCTCTATAAATCCTGTATCTTTTATTACTACAATAAAAAGTAAAGCTAACAATTTCTTTTCCCTAAATTACATATAGTTCAATAAATGTCTGTTTATATGATCAGATAAGTAACACAGTAAACAAAGCTAAAAGATTAACTTATTCATGTGAACTAAATGCTTGAGCCATTTGGGGTCACCAGGAAAAAGGAATTATGAACATGAACTCTCAAGACAAAGGAAGAAATTACCTTCCAAATGGTACAACCGGGCAAAGAACATATATAGAACCATCACTAAACAAAACAAACACCTGCAGAAGATTATGGAAAAAATTCTAAGATTTTTTAATTAAAAAATGTGGATAACAACAAATAAAGCACATTTCTTAACAAGAATAAAAACAATCAGCCATGCAAGAAAAACAATATTACAGAAAAAAATTATATGTCTGGACTCTTTAAAGCATATTCGAAGGATATTTGCACTAACAGAGAATCTTTCCCATAAATGTTGAGCACCAAACGAGAACGCCACAGGGCAAATAGATGCAATGTTATGGCACTTTCCAGGTTCAACTGCCTGCAGATAATATTCCTGCTCTGGCTGCTCCACATCAGATGATAAATCAAATAATCTGAAAATGAAATTCAAATTTCAACATCAACCTACTACCTGATTTCAATTTTAAAGTTTGCATATAAAGCACCTAACTAGAAATTTACTCATTCACAAACTTCAGATCAGTTGTTTATAAACTGCAAAATTAGCAGCTAGTCTTAAAACAGTCACTCATTAGAAGCAATTCTAGCATAACCTATCTATTTAGCAGACCTAATTAGATAGCAAATAGCAAAGTCTGTTCCCCTTACTAAAACTGCTTGATCATGAACATAGACCAAACAATAGCGACTTCAGTAAGCTTGCTATGATACCAAGACATATTTCAACTC
The DNA here is from genome assembly GCA_005019695.1 of Trichopus zeylanicus subsp. travancoricus. Taxonomy (NCBI): domain Eukaryota; kingdom Viridiplantae; phylum Streptophyta; class Magnoliopsida; order Dioscoreales; family Dioscoreaceae; genus Trichopus; species Trichopus zeylanicus. The sequence goes on along the minus strand of RXID01002396.1, from coordinate 230,574 downwards.
TACAGTGAATAAAATTCAGTTGAAAATGTGCTCTTAGTGGGCTGGACAATCCCTCCAAACCCAAGAAAAGATCAATCCACAATTCCAAATGTGGTCCAAGCAGCTGCTTAGTGAAAAACAAGACCCTGTACCAGGTCCATGAATACAACCAAGCCCACAAATTGAAATGAATAACCTACATATAAAGTAGGGCTTATTTTTATGAAATCTAGCACTAATATGAGCTCAAGACCATATATATGATAGCCAATTCGGTTGCCCACTACCTAAATATGCCGTGTGGTGCATATTGCATAGGCAGCATATGAATTACTAAGAATTGCACATTAGTTTGTTTCAAGCCAACCTTTTGTGAACATAGGCATATGTGAAATACTGAATTAGGTGCAACTCCAGTTAAAAGAAAAATCATCATTAATATACAAAACATATCAACAATATTAGTGTCGAGTTGAAAGAGAAAACAAACCTGAAGACTGAATCTGAAGACAAAATCCCCAAATGACTAGTACTGTAAGGGTGCCACGATGCTTGTAAAATCTGCAAACCATGGTTGTGGTCAAAGTAGATCTGGGAACCAATTGAAATAGTCCTGTTGGTACATCACCATCACAAAACAAAAAAAAAAAATCAATGAGCAAAATTGCTGCTGAAACCACCAAGAAGAGCAACTAGATTTTTAGCAAAGTTAATGACTGCAGAAGGAGGGTTAACAAGCCCCTCACTAAGTACAGAAAAGTAGATATAAATGAACCTTCAATACTATTCCAGCAGAAGTAGACTAGAACGATAACAACAAAACATGATAGTTAATAGGCAATGGCAACAGAGGATCAACTAAAAATGCATCTCATCCCACAAAGCTAATTTTGAGAAATAGATTTACATAAACCTTCAATACTACTATTCAAGCAGACGCAAACCAGAACAGCAGCAACAAAACAAGAAAGTTAATAGGCAATTGAAACAGAGGACCAACTAAAAATGCATCTCATCACGCGAAGCTAATTTTTTGCACAAAATATTTGAAAGCTAAAGTGGCCACAGGACTCCAGATTTTCAGGATCAAACAAAATAAAAAGATTACAAAAATAAACCAATGCCTCCAACAATGCGCATAATCTTGTATTAATCTTGTATTAGCAAACATAGGAGTTATTATCCGCAAAAAGGAAATACTACTTCTTGAAAGTCTAATTTTCAGCGACAACAAAACAATGAGTGCATAGAGACCGAGAAAACTTCAAATATATCGTAGAAGCAAATAAACATCTACTTCGAAGTCTAATTTTGAGCAACAACGAAATATCGCTCCTTCAAGCATACCTACAAACAATTATCTCGTTATCCGAACAAGACCTGTTCCGCAAGCTCATGAGTTTCAGCGAATCCGACCCAGCCAGGAGCAATGAAGACCCATCCGCATTGAGGGAGACATGAGTGACCTCCATTCCCAACTTCAGATCGGGCATTATGCTCTGCGAATCAAGTAACATCAAACCAGAACATTCAAAACCACGTCAAACAAGCAATTCGAGGAGGAGACGGGAGCACAGCAGAGACCTCGGAAGGGGAGGCGGCCTCCACGACGGCGACGTCGCAGGGGAAGAAACGGAGGGCGAGGCGGTGGACACAGGGGCCGGACGGGTCCCAGATGTAGAGGCGCGAGGAAGCAGCATGCCAGGTGGCTAGGTTCTGGGTCTTTGCCCTATGTGCCTTGTCCTTGACGCCGGCCACGTCGACGTCTCCGGCAACGGCGAGGCTCCGGCCGCCAGCGGCGAAAACGGGGTGGCGCTGGAGAGGAACCCATTCGATGTCTTTTCTGAAGGATGACGCGGACCGGCGAGCGGACATCGTGAAGGTCGGCGCTTTCAAAATGGGGAGAGTCGAGAATTTTAGAAGTGGGCGTGGGCTATAAGTCGGATCTTCACAGAACGTCCTGAATAATTAAAAAATGAAGAAAAATAATTAAAAATAAAATCGCTTTCATTTATTGTAAATATTTGATTATATCAAAATATGTTTTTGAAAATCATTTTACTTCAATCACTTTCATAAAAAATAAATTAAAATTTTTTTATATTTTTTAATTTAAAATAACTTCTTGAAATAAATTTTAAAAAAATTTAAATTATAATAATATTAATATAATTTTGTGCAAATTATTATTTAAAATTTAATTTACATATTACTAATGAAACTTTTGAAATAGACTTTTATCCGATCAAAATTAGAAATAAATAATTTTTTTGAAAGTAGAGAAAAATGATTTCTCTATTATTTTATTCACTTTCGACAAAATTATTTGATTGACAAAAAAATAGAAATAGATGATCAAAAATGAGATTACTTTTGTACATTTTCAATGTTCAATTGTACAAAAATGATTTCTCAAAAGTCAATCCACTTTCTAACCAGCACAAGTCCGCTCGCCAGGGGAGAGCAATCTACATCTTTTCATATGGTATTTTTCTTGGCCGAAATTCATTTTACCACAATCAACATATCAAGGTAAATCACCTGCAAAGCAAGCATCCAAGGAAATCAGTACACTAGAACTCTCATAAAAAATTAAAAAAGAAACAACAAATGAACAAATACTAAGTTTGATTTCTCTGCCGCGGAACTTCACGAAATAACTGAAATATTCAACACAGCAAAATCCCAAGGACAACATAAGTTGAGCACAAGAGGGGTATATGATAATGGATAAAGAAACTGACTTAAAGAGATTAGGATCATTAGCATTGTTGTCTCTATTTTCTCTACCTATTCCTGTAAGGTTAAGCTAGCTAAACCTGATAATCATGTTAACCATGTTTCTTAATCCATTGATAAGCGCATACGAATAATTTAGCATTAGCAATAATCCAATGGTGATAGCATGTGTTGAAGTTGGTAGACACATCTGTTGCTTCAAGGAGCATGGTCAATGAAAGAACACTTGCGAAGAGATTTACCAAAAAACTTGCCTTTTCAAGATCCATACTGTTTTCTTTTTCTGTATTTAATCGAACAGAGAGGTGCACAACTTTTTTCGTTTTCGTTTAATCTCTGAGCATGCTTTGAGAACCAGTTCGAGTGAATTCTTGATCAACATCCTATTTTCCTTATTATCACCTCAAATAAGGCCATGAGGGTCTGGTTTTGGGTGTGCATCGAAATTCTGCTAAAAGTGCTATGTGATCCGATGACAACTCTGGAGAAGGAAGCCCAGTATCTCTTCGTAAGCTCTCCTCATCCAAAAGTTCCAATAGTGATTCAACAGCCAAGGAATCCACTGAAAAAGCAGAGCACAAAATAATACTACTGTGAATGAACAACCAGAAAAATAAAAGAGTTATAAAATCCAAGAGAAATAAACAAATACGAGATTGGAAAATACAAAATGATACCAGTGTAAAATATGTAATCAACTGTCCCAATATAATCCCTAGTGTATTTTGTGAACCAAGGTTCATTAGACACCGGGTCTACTCTCCTCCTCTGTGCTGCTTGAAGACCAAAGCCTTTTGTTCTTGCAAATGAGGAGTATGCACTAACCTGGAACACACAAGGACAAAGTAGCTTCACAAACACTTTATTGCATAAGGCTACCAGTTCAAAGTGTTGAAATGGCGAAAACTTACCAGCTTAAGTTTGTGATGTAACTTGTCTATAGGATGTAGGATCCCATACAGATCAGTTGCCAAATCAGGGTGTTGTACATCAAGCTTGCCAACTGAAAGAAGTGAATGTGGACCACTGCATCAAAAGTATCAAAATATATTCTCATTCAGATTGCAAGGAAGATATTTGCCTAGAAATTCCATATATCAGATAAATAATTAGTAAAAAAATTGAATACCTGTTAGGAGTCGAATCAAAATCCCCACACAACAACATTGGCATATCTGCACCAGCAGTTATTTCCTCCAATCCTTTTAATAGTGAAAGCACCTAGGATAAAGTTAATTTCATATAATCAAATGACTCAAAAGAAGAAAAAAAAAATCACTTAGACAAGGAAGTCCTAGAATGAGAACCTGCCAGATCTTAACATCCTTGCAATCTTGAGGGACATCCACATGTGTATTTGCCTGCAGTGAAAAAAAAAGGTTTACACAAAGTAATGTACAATCTTGCATCACATTTTCAGGAGGCAAGCAAAAGGACACCATGATGAAGCATTTCACTTGATAACAGATAACTGTAATGTAAGGCAAACTTGAATAACATATGCCCCATATGACCACAACTGATACTATGTCACATGATTACTCATACACATTCTTACTCTACAATCTTAAAGATCACAAATTAAGGTCATGTCACCCATCCAATGAATGACAGGGAAATTCAAAGCCTCGAGGGGATAAAACTTGATAGTAGCCACCACACTGAAGAAAACAGAGAACAGCTCTCTTTCAATTTTACATTATGCTTTTGAAAGCCTGTTTCTTTGATGAGGCTTATCAATCTACCAGCAACCACGTATAAATTACCTATGTGAACTTGTTTCTAAGGTAAATAGATACATGGTAAGGCTGAGATGGCAACACTCACTCACGAACACCAGCAGTTGCCAGCTGTCAAAATAAGTACCCACTTCAGCTATGGGCCGCACCCCATGATATTGCAGTAAACTAGACTATTCCATCCTCACCATTGCACCCAATAAGCTTGCCACTATTTGTCTACCGTTACCTAATGTGTTCTAATGACAATCTTGAGAATCTAAAGATAACAAAAAAAAAAAGGAATGTAGGAATAAGTAATACAAATGCATACATTGGTTATGACACAATAGACTTAAGCATGGCTAGATCAACAAAAAAAGCAAAAGGCACACATGTCCATGTTACAACAACCACAAAATATCAAAATAAGTATGAAGACATCAAGCAAGGTTGGAAATACTAGAGAATATGTAAAATTAAAATCATTGCCTTGAAACGGGGAAGACATACTTACTCACCACACATAGAAGTTGCTGTTTTCCAGGAATATCAAGACCATGGACACTGAATTTTGCTTCCAGGACAACAATTAAAGCAACATTGTCCTGTTCCAGAAAACAGGAGAATCAATAAACCAGAATCCAACTAAGAATGAAATTGACGGAAAAGCTATATATTAAATAAAATCAAGCAAGAACCTTGATTAATCTGTTTAAAACAGCTCTCTTCTGATTAGCTGCAAACATTGAATCTGCCATGGACTGTGCGGTCTTATTAAAGTCAACCTGTAAATGCACATAAACATTTAGAAAAACTATGATGTCCGCTAGAGAACAACTGTAAGAAAAATGCCCACCTCATATTTTTTGACATGTGAAAACATGCGCCTGCGATAGAATGTCGCACAACCATCAACTGCAATGGGATTTCCATTGTATCCCTGCACTGACACACTGAAACTTATATATGATATAGCAAAGCAGTTATCAGGAAAAAAAAGAAAGTATGATTTAGCAACCTCTGATGTCTTCAATTTGTAAAGTGCTTCATATCCATGTTTATCAAGCTCAGGTACAAAGAACTCCAAAAGATGTTCCTTTTGAACCTGCAAAATCATGTGATAAATTTGCAAGCTGTAACATTCAAAACTCAATTATCATTTCATCGCCAGCAACTAATAATGCAGGTACTAGCAGAATTACGGTCAGCATTTGAAGTCTCCCATTGCTAACATGTTTCCTGATTTACAAAATCACAAGCACAACTAATCAATTCCAGATAACCCAATATTGTATCTGTGGTTCAGTTTCTGCAGATTACCTTCCAGTTTCCAGAGTCCAGGAGTTCAAGTTGATATAAAATTTGACAAAATTGAAGATCAGGAAATGCAAACAACTTCTTAATCAGATTTCATGATGTTCATTTTTTCCCTCAATGCTAAATGAAGCTGAATGGTCCTTATTACTGTATAAAAAAGTCTATGGATATCATCCTTTTAAAAAATAAATTAAAACTATAGAAAAATTAACCAGATGGAATCCCTTATTTTTGTCTTCATAAATAAAAAATAACTGGAGGAGTGACAGACCTCTTGAAGACAAATTATATCTGCATTGTAACCAATGATTTCACGTAATAAATTCTGTCTTCGGTAAGACCACGAAAGGGCCCAAGATGGACAGTAGCTGTATGCTTCAATTTTTGCATATAAATCAGCAAGAATGTTGTATGAAAGCACTGTGAACATGCCGGAAGATGCAGGTCCTTGGACGTCATTTACTGGAATCCTACGCCTTGGTATTGGAGAGGGAGCAGGAATCACTGAAGATGTCAATATAGTACTAGAAGCGCGCACAGGTATTTTTGTTTCTGCATCAACAGCTATGCATTCAAACTTCAGAACATGGCCAATGTCGTCAGCTGTTGGTGTATATGTCTTAGACCGTCCAACCTCAAACAAAACTTCACCTCCACTTCTTTCTGCAACAGCTGCAGGATAATGCCCACTTTTAGGACCTGTGCTTTGGCCAAAACTGGAAGCTGAGCTGGTGATCCCTGTATTAACCCCTGATCCACTACTACCAAGCTTCCCAAATAACTCTTCCTCAGTTCCACTCTGATTTGCTGCGCTATTTGCTCTATCATGCAACTCACGATGGTAGTGCCAAGCATCTGAGAAGCATCTAGGTGAGCAATGGTAACTCTTTGCAACCGGTATTTTTGCCTTAATACAGGCAAGGCACTGTATTGTCGCCCGCTGAGTTGGATGTACACTGCAGAGAAGAATTTTATTATCATTTTCAACACGATACCTGCAGAATATACATGATTAAAATTTGTTAGTATAACAATTCCTCATAGTAATATGGGATATTTACATATCACCCCCTATAAATTGCTATGTTACATATAGCCCCCAATTCTGACTTCCTTAAATAAGAAACTCCTTGAGTTGACATCCATATGTTTCTAAGCCAGACGCTTTGCAACATTTGTACTGCAAAGATTTTAGGTTTTTATTAACAAAGATACCCCTGATTTGCAAAAAAGAATGCAGCAAGACATGCTAGGTACAAATTGATACTGGACTGACCATGAGGAAGACACATTTACAAGAAAATTGACCACAAAAAAATCTTAAAATTTGAACTGAGAATGATAACCTTCTTCTTTCTTGTGCTGGAGGATAAATAGGTCATTTGCTACATCCGTGGGTAAAAGAAAAATCAGTACATAGTTAGTCTTGACCTTAAAATTAACAGAGCAACAATATGGTAGAGAGTTCACTAAAAAGTAGACAAAACCTTAAGAGAGTCATACATAATTATTGAAATGTCAAGGGAGTTATAACTTACATGCAATTATCTCAATTTGAAGGGGTTATATCTAGAAATACTTAGTAAAAAAAAAAGTTTAAACTATAATAATTCTGGGACACTAGGCTAAAAGTATGAGTTCTATGCAAGAAATGGTTCTATGATCTGTACTTGAGTTATGTGGACAAATGTTGGATAGCTGCCAACTAAAACAGATACATATGAAGCAAGTAAAAACGCCAACGTGCTGCAGCGCAGCAGCTTTCCCAAATGCCTAGGCAGACAACCTACGTGTTCTCCTGAACAACCTAATTGTAATATGGTATAACTAATACTTAAATATTAGTTAAAAACTATATGGTTAGGATCTCAATGCAACAAGCTTGGTCCACTTGCTAATCACCAGGTGTATGACTTTGACTAAGTTGATTCAAATAGATGGACATCTGAAGTCTGCATTCTGAATTAGTTCCATATATTCAGTATTCAAGTTGGCCAGGACATAGGAGAGAGAACATAAGACAAAAGGAACAGATAAAATTTGCACCAAAAAAGCATCTCCACTTTTGAGCTAGAAAAATAAAAAAATGTGCATGATTGGCATTTTTCACAATTATAGACAATACTTCTTTTATATGCCTTTCCTCCTAAATTATACTTATGATTAATAGGATTACAAAAAAGGCCAGGGTTAGGATTACAAAGATCAAATTGATAGACAACATTACAAGATACCATATATACACATACTGTTCTTCTTGCTCTTGCACAACATATGAAGGAATTAAAACAAGTTGTCAAGTGAAAATGACAGAGACATAGTATTACTTATATAAAAAAAAAAGAAAAGCAAAATAGAAAATTGAGATAAAAATTTGTTTTGGTCTACTGGTTATCGGATAATGTGAACCATTATTAACTCTACTTAATTTGTTGATTATATTATCAATCACATTAGAGAGAGGGTGGGCTATAGGAAGCCAGATGATGCCGCAGCCCAGATGACCAGAACTATTGGAGCATGATACATGGTGGGAGTAATTTAATGTTGTTTCTCTTTACCTTCCATGTGCTCAAGCTGAATGAGTCTAAAGCATACTTGGCACTCCCACTCATTTCAATCCTTACTTTCCTGATTTACACTCTCACTCTCTTTCCTTCACGGCTCAATGGTCAAGGACCTCAACAAGGCAAGCTCTAGCTCCCCTTGGCATCTTCTATAACCTCAGCCTCAGTTGCCACCCTGAGCCTGTCTCCCTTGAAATTAGCTCTCAAAAGGCTACCTCAACCCAAGTAGCTCCAAACTCTAGGCAACACTTGCCTATCCTAGAGTTCAGTTCAGCTCAAGCGTCCAGAAGGGTAAGTGGTTTCAGACTGTAGGTACAATGAGTTGGGCTCTAGCAATTGAGACACATCAGGGGTTAAGTCTAAGCAGAACTCAAATTGAATATGATTTGGCTAGGGTTGGGCCAATTAGAGACCAAATATTTATAAATTCTAGTAGAGTCAGGCTTCAACCAGGCCTATTTATTTTTCAAAATCTTTTAGAACAAATGTCAGGAATTTTTTAGGCCAAGTGAAGACAGATTTTTGGGCTATCACAGCAGACTGTCAGAATTGACGAGAAAACCTTTTGCAGTTTTAAAATAATTTAAAAATGGAAAAACATTAATTAATTGTAAGTGTAATGTGGTGGGTACAAATCCTTAAAAATTTTGCAGAGAGTAAATAACATGCATCACTAAAGTTAGGAGAGTCCCAATCCTAACTTTAGTGGTCTTTAACCTGTTTTGTGAATCAAGCCTTTATGATTAAACTTAAAAACCAGCAATTTGAGCATCCTTTGTTACTTTTAAATTTAAACTATTAATCAAAGCTCTATTTTGAGATAAAACTAGAACAAAAAAACAAAGCCTATTTCATACTATGAATTTCAGATTAGAGCCCACCAAAAGAAAAACTTAACAAAATCCCTCATCATTGGGTAGTAATTTTTCTACTTTGTTAATAATATTATCCTTTGCATTCAAATAATAACGATCTGTCAGAGACAAAAATCATAAGCGAACCAGTGAACTGCAAATGTTATAAAACAAAAATAGAATTTTACACATAGGTAGCACAAATTGACATAAGTACCAAATTTCCACACGAAGAAGAAACAATAGAATTACCTATTGTCTGATCATTTCCAAATCAATCTCCGAAGTCAACAAGAATGCAAAACAGATATCAAATCGCAACTAACAGCATCATCACAAGAAACAGTTTCCAAGTATCAAGAAGGAACTTCTTTTCAAGAAAAAGAAAATCAAGAAAGAACTTACCAGCGGTACCTCATATGCTGCCCCTCAACAGGCGCCGACTCGGGGACGTCATCCCGGGAGACGGTGTTGTCAGGACGCCGGAGAACGACGTACGGCGTGATCTCGCAACCGACGATGGGGATCTCGGTGGGCAGGTGAACCCTCACCACGCTCAGCATGCTTCCTCGCTCCCAATCGGAAACGTTAACCTATGAGGATTCGTTATCAGCCGGCACGAAAGCCATACGAGGGTTGAGAGGCGGGATCGAAAGTCGTGGAGCTGGCGAGGAGAGGATGCAAGGTAATTAGGGTTTTCGCCGGAGATCGTGGTCGCGGATTTGCCGGAGATTTTTTTTCTGGCGACTGTGCGCGGTAGTAGGTTCATTGTCGCCTGTGCTCGAGTTTAAATAGCGAGCGAGTACTGGGGAATGGGTGAAGAAATTATTCGCCCGCCATTCTGTTGACCTTCTAACATTTCAGGAGCCATGTCAATTTTTTAAAAAATTGTTAATAAAAAATCACACGTGTTATTGTAAATTTATAAATAATTATTTATTTTATTATTATTGATAAAAAATTATTTATTTTATATTATAATTTTATAAAAAATTATTTCAATTAAAATATTTAAAAAATATTTTACTTTATCCAAGGGTCAATTGCATTATTTTTTAAAATCTTATTAAATTATATATTTAAAATTTAAAAAATTACATATAACTTCTTAAAATCTTGCAAAATTATATATTTTTTCTTAAAATTTAAAAGTGTATATAAATTCTTGAAATATTTTCAAATTGTAAATTTCTCTTTCAAACTTAAAATTAAATATTTTTGTGTTACTAAATATCATATAAAAATTTTATTGGAATATATTTATCATTAGAATAGAAAATATTTGAGAATATATATCATTTAACATCATTCGAACTAAACTAAAAAAATGAAGATACTCCTGATTTGGTTAGAGAAGACTCTGGTAATTATGTCATAATTGTAAAAAATTCTTTCTTATCCAATTAAAAAATTTATCTTATATTAAATTTTAACCCAAAATATAAAATAATTATTTTACTTTTGGTTTGATTTAAACCCATTTTACTTTGATCTCAAATTAAATTTAAACTCGATAAGTAAAATGGTAATTTTGACATAATCTAATTTAAACCCATTTCAGCCCATTTTAACTAGAACTAAACTTAATTTAGGTCATATCTGAGGTCCAATTTAAACTCGATCTTGAGCTAATTTTTATTTATATTCTTTATTATGTTAATTAACACCTAATAAAAAATATTTTCATTTTTTTACTTCAACCTAAGCGATGTTAACAATATATTTTTTCCAAAAAATTATTTATTATAATAATAAATTTACATCTGAAAATTTTTTTAAGTTTCGAAAAGAAATATGTAATTTTGAAAATTTTTCAAAGAGTTATATGTAATTTTTTAAGTTTTAAGCAAAAATATGCAATTTGGCAAGTTCTTAATAAGTTATATACGATTTTTTAAGGTTCAATGAGAAATATTCAATTTAGTAAGAATTTAAGAAGTTATATGCAATTGACAATTAAAATTATTCTAAAAAAAATATTCATTTGATTTTAATTTGAATAATTATTAAATTAATATAAAAAATAATTTATCCTATTCTAATTTTATAAAAGATCGATTGCTTGATTTTATGAAACTAAGAATTTAAAATTTAAGTACATCAAACTAATTAACTAATAAATGTGAATTAATTATCTGAAATAAAATTAAAATTAAATGAGAACATAATAATTTAATTAATAAAATTAAAATAAAATAAATATTTTTAAAAATATTTTAATGGAGGTAATTTTTTGTAGATTTATAATAAAAAGCAAATGATTTTTTTGCTAATAGTAATAACGTATATATTTTTTCATAAATTCATAATAAGACAAGTGCTTCCTTGCTAATTTTTTTTTATTTTGCTAGGAAAAATAAAATATCTTATTATTAAATCAGAATCTAGTCCTTGTTATGTGTTAGATTATGATTGTATGAGACTAATCACAATATGAAGACATGGCAATCAAACAATTAATTCTCATGACTATACAAATAATGCATGTAGATACTCATCTTTTCGATTCTTTGAAATCTAAACAAGTAGTTTCAAATTGATCCGATTAGTTAAATCCTATGATTTGAATCCTTACACGATATCACAATTTTTGAGGATTCTATTTGCCTTAATTAGTAGCACTCACCTAGATCCAAACTCTATATTTACAACATTAATCATTCTAAATATATTTTTTATTTACTAACAATACAATCATTACATAAAATATAAATTAATTGATACAAATACAATCTCCAAAATATAAATCTAAATATAATTTCCAAATGCAATTCATAATTTTCAAAATGCTAGTTTAATATAATATAAAGTTATTATATAATACAAACCATCCAAAGAAGAATATCACTCTATGCTTTTGTCTGCTTGTCCTACTCCTAGTTCGTGGCTCTTGGATGATCTCCTTATATTAGTCTAAATGAATACAAACAGAAATTTAAAATTTCTATAAGCAATAAAATATATAAGCACTCATCACGTAAATAACCCATGCCTAAATACATATACTCAAGTCTCTACCCCTGTACCTATGTCTATCCCCACACCACACATACCCCCCGCCCCCCCCAAAAAGTGGCCCTTTGTAGTCTCTCGATTCTCTTCCCAAGGCCACTCTCAACTAGAGGGATGACATGCATCCTCAGGGTCTAAGTGATGGTTTTAAGATTTTTGTCCTTTGGGCTTCGACAGTCTGGGCCAAGCCACATAGAGGTCATATGATGATGGGAGGAAATTTGTATAAGGGTCCTTCCATCACTCCACCTATTTAGGAGAACCTTTCGACCTTTGCTCTTTCTCTCTCGATAAATCTACTTTTAAATGGCATCCTCTTCTACCCCTTTTGGCTCTAGAAAGAGATTTCCCATCCTGAGGGAAGAAGCGGCCCCTTTTATAGAGAAAGTTATGACCCCTTGTAAGGTCTTAGAGTTAGCATTGCTAGCCATGAGAAAGTCCTCTCCGCTCTATGTTGGCTCGACGTCAACTTTCAAGGGTGAAGGACCATCCAAATCTAGTTTTGCACCTATGCTGAGAGAGGTTCGGGAACCCAACGCTAGTCCATCTACCAGGGGAGCTTGATTTGAGTCAATGGTGATCCATCCCACAAAGGCCCCTACAACCATCTTGTCCTTAACTTTAAGTGAGTTTTTACTCCTAACCCTCATCTTGTTTTTCATAACTTTAGCACAGGTTCCTTATTTTGACCTAGTTTAACTATGGGAGGTGATTTTGTAGAGATTGCTTATATCTCATTTATGAATGAGAGCCATGGTGTGTTCCCTAAGCGTCTTTAGCTTTACTTGCTAAGAAGCTTCCTAAGTTGGGGAGAAGAAAGAGGGAGGAGGAGGAAGAGAGCCATGGTGCTAGTGAAGGGAGAGCGAGGAAGAGGTAGATGATACCTCATTCTCTTTTTCCACCTTGCCAACCCAGGGTCACTGGGGACTATGCTCGATTGCTTGTTTATCACATAATGATGAAGAAGGCTAGTTGTGGAAAGGGTGCCTCTTCCACTCATTCTACTCCTCCTACACGTGCTGAAGTGTGAAGCTAGTCTTCCTCAGAGCACCAAGGGACTTTAGGGAGGTTGAGGCCAAGGAGTACTTCCTTGGAGACTTCGAGAAAGATGCCAGTCCTTCTTTGGCTCAGATTCATGTTGACTGACTCTTTCTAGAGGGGGTCAGATCTTACATCATCGAAAGTTTACTTATAATTTGCCCTTGTATCAACAATTTTCCTCTTTTCCTTATATCATGATCCAACTTTTGGTTTGGTTGTAGGCCCTACAATCCTTTTGGTATGTAGGGCATTGATTTTATGAGGCTCAGATGTTGGGCAAAGCCAAGGAGGGCAAGGCAAAGGAGGAGACACATCTCTTCAGCCTATCATGGAGGAGACAGATAAGAAAATGGAGGAGGAGAAAAATCTCCTTATAATCAAGTAGAATTCAGCTTGGTCTAGTTTACAAGACCAAGAGATTTGACACCAGACCATCTTGGATGACACCAAGATAGAAGTTTTACCACATTCCTTTGGAGTAAAGAACACAGCGATGCTTTGAAGCTGGCCAAGATGCTTGCAATTTTGGAGTATTAATGTCACTGATGAATATCTCTGGAAATGTGAAAAACTCACTGCCACATCCTACCAAGAATGGTACCTTTTTTGTTAGGACATGATGAGGCAAACTCATTGTAACTCTAAGTTTAAGCATGATGATCTCTAAGTGAAACTCTATGATGACTTAAGGGATTGACAACTCAAGTGGGAGTATGAGAACCTCATCCAGGGGGAGATCATGTTAGCAAAGGCAAGAGAGGCTAAAGAGGGCATCTGGCATGAGTCAGACTGGTAGATTCTTCTGAGCCTTAGCATATTTCTGACTAGTTGTACTTCTTTTTCTTTGTGAAAGAATTTTTGTACTAGTCTTGACTTAGGATTCAATGAACTTTTGCCTTTTCCCAATTCTTTGCTTTCATTAGCTTGGATCTTTTAGCCATAATCATTCGACCATGTTTTACTCATAGAACCAACCTCAACGGACCCCCACTCTAATGCTTCCTTAGGCCAATAGCTTTGGCAAGTAACTTGATTTATTATTTTTAGGCAAGGCTAATATTTGAGGATTCACCCCTTTAGTTACATTCTGGAATTTCAAGGTTTGGGTACTTCTACCTCATGACTGAGATCTTCTTGTAGTGAAGGAGTTAACTTATGCTTCGGCTAAGCTTTAGAGCACATGGCTAAAATAAGACTTTAAATAGCTTGAGAGTTGATATCTTGTTCTGGTGACCAATGCACCTGGTTTGACCATTGGGCAAGCAAGGCTAGGTTTTTTTAAGGAATACCTCGGTGGTATCACCGAAGCACTTGATTGGACTATAGGGCCAATAGTGCCAAATTTGTTTTTTTAAGAAATACTTCAGTGGGGTCATCGAGACACTTGGTTTGACTATAGGTCTAGCAAGGCCCTTTTTTTAAGGAATACTTTGGTAGAGTCACCAAGGCATCTAGTTGGATCGTAGAGCTAGCAAAGGTAAGTTTTTTGAAGAATACCTTGGTGGGGGAGTCACTGAGGCACCTGGTTGGACTATAGGGTTAGCATAGCCATATTTTTTTGAAGAATACCTTGGTCAGTTAGCATAGCCATATTGTCAATCATGATTTTCATTATTGGCAATAAAAAAAATCATCTTTGGAACATGTTTTATTCAAGTCCCTATAGTCTATACAAACATTAATTGACCATTCTTTTTCTTGATTAGCATGATGCTTATCACCCAATCTAGGTTTTTTTTTTCTTTCTGATGAAGCATGCTTCAATCAATTTCTTTGTTCTTCTATCACTTTCCATCTAGGTTGACTTTTATTTTTCTAGGTGCTTATTTGATAGGTAAAAGCTTAGGATTAATGGCTAGTTTGTAGACTACAACTTCTTGATCTAGTATAGGCATATCCTTATAACTCCATACAAAGCAGTCAATGTACTCTTGGAGCACTACTTTGAGCTAAGTTTGGCTTTTCTCTGAAAGTTGAGTGCTGATGAAAGTTGGCTTGGGCTCCTCCTCTAAGCCTATGTTGATCTCCATCAGTTCATTGACTATGACTTGCCTCCCATTCTCAAGTTCTGGTGGAGCTTCTTTTAGTTTGAGGATTATTTTTTCACCAAGTGATTCATCATGTTGAGTGAGGTTTGGCAAAGGTTTGTCTGAAGGTATTTTAGCTACATCATGCCCCCTTTCTTTTGATTCTGATGAAATCCCACCGAGAATGTCACCTTCTTGTGATGTCTGAAAAGTTACGATCACTTCGATGCACATGTTAAGAGGTATTAATATCATTTGGTCATCTTGAATATCAGAGAGAGGTTCAGCGATAACCATATGACATGCGTGGGCATTTGGAGTAATGTAGCCTAGTCCTTTGGTATTCTTCTTTCCTCTTCTAGGGATGTAATGATGTTATTGGGGTGAATCCCATAGATTTTTGAAGAAATAACTCTCTCTCTCTCTCTTTGTTTGTGGACATCCATAGATAGATTTTTTAATTATCCGATGAAGTTGGTTTGAGAAATATTTAGGCATGACTATAGATTGATGGTCACCATCATCCGCTAGATCTTTAGTCCCTAGAATTTTATATATGCTTAGAGTACAAGAGATTGCCTTGTAAAATAGTATTTTATTTTCTCCTTTATCCCATGGGAGAATATAGAAAGTCATTGATTTTTTCATGACATTGATGCTCAACTCATCTAACGACTTAAATAAGCCTTTTGGAATCTTAGTAATAGGGATAGTATTTTTCATTTAATCTCTGTTGTCATCTTTATCAAAAGTATAACCACTCAGGCAGACTCGTGGGACTTCTTCATCTAAATAGGCTAGGTTAGAATCGCTTCATAGGTGAGGAGGAGCAAAGATTAGACTAGCAATTTTTTGCTTCACTTGATTAATGAAAGTAGACCCTCTATCAGTGTCATATCTTTGATATTTTGCATCATCAAAATGTATCTCATGAATATCAAAAGAATATACATCACCGTCAATTCAGTATTCTTCACTATCCTCAAAGTATTTAAAGTGTTAATCCAGGATTGATAACACTACTTTATCTTCATGTAGCCATAGTCTCCTTAGTAGTACTTTGTATGAAGCATCGGTATCGATTATATAAAATTTGGTATCTATCATCAACTCGTCTATTTTTAGCTAGATAGTTATAACTCTCAGAGCTCATTGGTTATTCTGATTAAACCCTTGTATAGTTATAATCTCAAAAAATACGTGACACACATCTAAAGTTAGACCTCTTATTGTTCGAAGAGTCATTAAATTCACTGAGGAAATTGGGTCAATTAGGATGCAATTAATCTTCATCCCGTTGTTGTTCCTTGTGATATATAATGGTCTATTATGGTCTATCATGGTCTATTATGGTCTATTATTTCATATAGTAAGTCATCATTTGTGAAGGTGATGGCAAAAGTTTGGCATCCATATGAAGACTTCTTCATTTTCTTTTTAGCAAAGTATGCTTGGTAGTTAACCGGATTTAGCAAGACGTACACTAATGTATCCTTGAGTTTTTATGACATCATCAAAGCATCAAACACACTAAGCATAGCGAAGATCTTCTTGAGGTGGATTGCTACATTATATTCCACCATTTTGGGTGTAGGTTCAGCTTGTGAGGGCTTGATGCTCTCACTTATCTGAATTTTCTTTTCCTTATCCTTAGGGATATTCTTGTCCTTAGGCATTAGAGCTTATCGTAGAGGTAATACCTTTTCACCTCGGAGTTGTACCTCGTTTGCTCTCCTTAGTTGAAATATAGCATCATGAGACCAATAAGGTTCATTTTTGTAATCACTCCCGAGGCTAATTATGCGATAAGAGGTAGTTGATCATTGCCCCTAATCAGTAATTCTTTGAATATTCTTACAGGATGTGATTAACTGATAATCATCCCATTTAATATCAAAATTAGGCATGTGGGGTTTCTACATAGAGAGATATTCAAAGACTTTTTGGATAAACCTTTCTACTTAGCCTACTGGTATAACTTTCTTTAAGACTTCGTATTTAGCAAGGTTTTAAATCTCGATTTCAGTACCCAATGAAATTGATACGTTTTGACCGTTGCGGCCGTTTCAATTTCGGCTGAAAGATTTATTTTAGTTATTAATTGCGTGTTGACCAGAGTTTGACTATATTTTTACTGTACTTTGACTTCAAATTAAAAATACAATAAAATAATAAAAAAAATTTGAAAAAAATTTAAAAATTAGGAAATAATTTATACTTAATTTTACCATAATATTAAATATTATTTTAATTAATTAAAATTAATTTTGATAGTTAATTACTGATATAGTCTATTTTTAATATATATTACTGTATTAAAAAAATATACAAGAAGTAATATGAATATGATTCAAAGTTAAAAATTAACATAAGCAAATTTAACTTTTCATTAAAATATACTTCATACATACATAATTTATTAATTATAACGTAATACAACTAATCATTATCATCATCATAATCATCATCAGTTGAGTTTTGAACATCTGGGTGTAAAATTACAAATTCAGTACTTGGATGATCTGGACGAGCATTTGTAGACATATGAGCCAGAACAACTAGCTCTGCGCGATCTTGTGGCAGCGGTTCTGAAGTTTAACTATACATCAAAGATCCAAAGTCAAAATAATAGTCATATTCATTGACAATACATAATAAAAGTGGTCCAATAACCCAAGAGAAATAAATATCACACTATACGAAGAGTTTAGGCGAAATTACGGCAAGATGTTGATTGATAGCGTTAAGTGAAACTTGTTGAGAGACACGATAAATGTGATCATTTACTCTTCCACGTTCTTTTAATGCATGCTCAATTAAATCTTGTCCAAGTATATCATAGGCCGAAGGTGGAATCATTTTACAATAAAATATAAGTTTTTAGCGAAGAATGAATATAATTATTTTTCCTACTTTCAGTATAACTTGGTCTGAAACTATAATATAATCATTCGGATTTGTCAGTATCTATTTTCGAAAAAATATCTTATAATTGTCAGGATTTATAAATATAAAATAGATAATGGAAAAAACGTTAGAAGAAAAATATTACAATAAAATGTGATAATAAAATAAATAAATTATCATGCGATAAAATAAACCATATAGACATTAAATTTAAATATCATAAAATTACAATAAGATATCAATTTAAGACAATAATGAAAATATCATTTCATAAATAGCATAAATTCACGTCTTATAATCACATGCTGTTCTGAGGTGGATCTTGAAGAGATTGATATTTTTCATCACTATACTCATCAGTACGATGAAGTTGTGATCGATAGTATTGTTCAGCATGCGGATAGTACGAAGTCGTATAATCCTACATTAACTAATAATATCCTGGATTAGAAGAAGATATCTCGCTATGATAACTGTCATAGTAGTTAGATCTCGCATTATCTGTTGGACCTTTATTGACATCTTGTCTACTATGTGAAGCATATGGATATTGTGGCACATAACCGCCATATAAATTAGAGTCCAAAAATTCATTTCCTCCATACTGTGAAAAAGATGAAGATGAGTCCTCATATTGTGATTGTTGGAAATTGGCGTCACCAGCTATACCACCATTGCTGCTATCACTGGTGTCAACAGTATTCTGCATTTTGTCAGCTTCCTCTTCCGATTCTTCATCTAAGAGACAACAAATAGCTTCTTGTATTTGAGGATGATTTAAGACAAGTTCTTCTCTTTCTCGAATCCACTCTATCAGAGAATCATCATTTTCGAATATGACATACAAGTTGATTATCTCATTCTCTAGTGATATTCTCCTCTGTAAGTTTCGGGCTCTTAAATGCATGTTATAATGACAGAAAATAAGTTTTTCCAATTTTTTCATTTTAAATCTGTTTCTCATTTTCGTATGGATCAATCCAAAAGTTGTCCAATTCCTCTCACATTGTGAACTTGAAACAGTTTGACTTAAAATTCTAATTACTATATTTGTAAAATTAGGTACTGCATGCTGACCATAAATACTCTACCATCTAGCTGTAATTTATCAAAAAAATTATTAAAAATTAATATAAATTTAATTAGTACATATGTATAATTATTGACATCAACTATACCAGGAGTATCATCCCTAATAGCTACAATTGCTTGTTGTATGCCAAAGTCCTTGATTTTATTTTTGAAATCGTCTGCTTGTTTAATGAACGTACTCAAGTTAAAAACTTTCTTAATTATGTAAAAAAAATTAATGATTTAGAATGTACCTCGCGCAATGTCAATATTCTTGTTCTCATATCTGGCTCCATCCTCTCGATTACTTTACGTAATGCTTCGAGAATTGTATTACTATTGTTGACTTTATCGGCAACGAACTAAGCATACCATTTGCAACGAACTTTCCAATTTTCTGCATCTACTAATTCAAAGTGTTGCCATGCGATATCATTATCGCGAGATGATCATTGCGTGTTTTACTTGGGAGCCATATGCAATACAATAGCAGCAGTAACAGAATAAATACTGATGGAAGAAAATTTACCTATGATTAAGAAAAAAAACTCTATTTTCACATAAATTAATTAATGAATAATTAAATACTAACTAATTTTTACGTAATTAATAATTTTATATTTAGGGTATAGGGTATAGGATTTAGGATTTACTAACCTATTTCTTAATTTATTAGCTAATTTTCATGTTAATTTTGACATTCTCAATTTAATACATAATTTTTTGCATAAAATATTAATTTCTTAAAAATAAAAAACTCTGTTTCCACATAAATTAATTAATAAATAATTAAATACTAACTAATTTTTACGTAATTAATAATTTTATATTTATGATATAAGGTTTAGGGTTTAGGATTTACTAACATATTTCTTAATTGATTAGCTAATTTCCACGTTAATTTCGACATTCTCAATTTAATACATAATTTTTGCATAAAATATTAATTTCTTAAAAATAAAAAGTTTTATTTTCGAATAAATTAATTAATAAATAATTAAATACTAACTAATTTTTATGTAATTTTAATAATTTTCTATTTAGGGTATAAGGTTTAGGGTTTAGGATTTATTAAGTTATTTCTTGATTTATTAGCTAATTTTCACGTTAATTTCAATATTCTCAATTCAATACATAATTTTCACATAAAATATTAATTTCGTAAAAATATAAAAAACTCTATTTTAGCATAAATTAATTAATAAATAACTAAATACTAACTAATTTTTTTGTAATTTTAATAATTTTCTATTTAGGGTATAAGGTATAGGGTTTAGGATGTATTAACCTACTTTTTAATTTATTACTAATTTGTTATTATTTTTAACATTATCAATTTAATACATATCTTTCGCCTAAAATATTAATTGCCAAAAAAAAATAAACTTTATTTTCACAAAAAAAATAACTAATTTATACATAATTTCTATACTTTCCGATTTACTAACTAATTTTTATATTAATTTCAATATTTTTCAATTTACAAACTTACAAACTGTAATATATTATGCAATTACAATTCTATATATGACATGTATAATAATTCAAAATTTAAAAAAATATCTTACCTTCTTCTGAAATATGATTGTAGTCTAAAACAGAAGTAAGACAATATACCCACAAAACTCTACAACTGAAACACCAATAGTATTATAACGCCTGAAAATCTCAAAGTACATTACCTGCAAACTTTGCACTAACATTTCTGACTATATATAAGCGATAATAGAGTAGCCTAATAGCCCAATATAATAGTCCATCTTGCTGCTAACAAACAAATAACAAGTTGCATCCGCACATCCACTTGCACCGCTCCACAGCCATCAGGCCTGTGATCAACTGAATAAAATAAATAAATAGTAGCAAACAAATCCGCTCCACAGCCGTCGTGTCCGTGAATAACTGAATAAAATAAATCAACAATAATAAATAGTAAACCCTATATGCAGCTCTGTCTTTTGTGACATCCGTGAAACGAGCTGACTCGCCGGCAACTAGAGAAACGAGTTGTCTCGCCGGCAAGGAGGTGGTCGCCGGCATCAATGGAGCTGTAACATCCTGGAGGATGTACGTGCTCCACCGTACGAGACGTTGTTACACTCGAATACAGCCTTCGCCGTTTGACTTCGGGAGGATGTACGCACTCCACCGCCGCTCGTTGCTCCATCGTTGCACGCCACTCCACCTCTGCAAAAAAACACAGAAGCAGAAGAGAAATCCTTCATTCTTATATTACAAGCCTTGTAAGGAGTGGAGAAGGATGGCAGTATCGAAAAATTATCAACACTCGCTGCGCATTGGTCGTTTCTTTTGCTTCCCTGCTACTCACCACCGCTTTTGCATGCCGCTCACCGTTGCTTCTGCTCGGCGCTCCGCACTCTGCTCCCCACGTTGCTCCCAATGTTGCTCACTGCTCCACCGCTTCACCTTATGTGATCTCACTGCGCTCGCCGTCGCCATGTGATCTCCCCACGTGATCCACACGGGCTATACTCACCCCACGCATGCGCCCCGCACCCTGCGCGCACTCCCTGCGTGCTACGCTAGCCCCTCACTCTTTGTGCTTGCCGCCATCGAAAACCCTAATCGGCTAACCCTAAAACTAAAACTTTTTCCACCAAGCCATTGCGACACCGGCCGAAACTGAACCTTTTCGGCCGAAACAGTTCGGTTTTGCTCGAGATTAAAACCTTGGTATTTATGATGTTTTCTCTATGGATATTTAGATTGATTTGATGTGGGGGTGGAATGAGCTTTAGCATTAGCTCGTTTGATCCTCTCCCAAAAATACCTGCCTTTTCCTTTTGGTGCTTGCTAGTGTAGGCCTTTCGAAGTAATCATAAAGTTCTGTTGAATCAGCATGGAGTCATATTCTTCATTCGTGCCTTATATGCATAATTCCTCTAAAGTTAGTAAGGTGCATCCTTCTATAGGTTCTAGTATTGGGACCTCAACAAATCTAATGGGTTGAGCATTTGTTGTTGGATTGCTTGATGGATGGTGGGAGAGTAGCTCTCGGCATTTACCTCAAACGTATGAGCCACCATACGATAAGAGGTTATAGACTTAGATAACTCTTTTTGATAGTGTCTAGTTTTCTTGACCTTTCTCTAGAGTAAGTGACACGAATGGTCATTTTGATCTCGAGGAGGGTCAGTAAGTGGTTTCTCACTACCCCCTATGAGGTCTTTTATATAGTCTTATCTTTTCTGCTAGTACATTCTCTATCCTCTTGACTTTCTCACAGAGCATGGTAGTCATATTTGTCATGCTCTTCATGTGGATAGTCATAGCCTACATGTGTTTGTTCAATATTTGTATTTGCCCTATGACAAACCTCATGTTAGTTGTAGCTAGCTCTTTCATAGTATCTAGTTGTAGTTTGAGCATGCCATAATTATACTCATGGGTAAATCACTCTCTAAGATAGTCATCTGGAGGGGAATTTTCAGGGAGACCTGTGGGATCTCTCATTTTATCAGCATCATCCCCAATGAATATATTCGTTTCTTTTTGCCTTTATCCTAAATTTTCCCATTATTGAAGTGACAAAGTGGAGATTGGCTTGGTTGTAGATCTCCGACGGTAAATATGACAAAGCATATTGTCACTGGGGGTTCACTTTCTTCATTTCTTAGGTCAGGATTCTCTAGTAAAATTTTAAGTTTATAAAGGAGGAATTCTTCAAGAGTTACTTGGCTTCTTTCTTATTGAACATATTCATCTAGAACATTGATGTATTCTTAAATGGTTGATTTCTTGACATCATATTCATTTGGCTGAACCAACTTCTTCTTCTTGAAGCTTCAAGCAGGTAAGGTGGTTTGTTCTAATGAGTCTTTCTTCATCACCATCCCAAGCTCTCCAGGGTTTTTTAGTTATTTTCTTCACCAATTTTTTTAGCCTTTTTGAAATGTAGACGTTTTATAAATGCCTTTATTCAGGAGTACATTATTCTTCTTCTCTAAAGAGAATTTCAGCAAGTGGTTCATGATCCTCGAATACAGTGATATGGTTGATGTGTTCGGTGGATATTTCGAGTAGGGCTATCTTCGAGAGAGTTAGCATACCTTCTCGGTATTGCTTTTCGACCACATCTTTGAACATGTAGCAATTTTTAATGGTATGACCCAAGACTCTATGGTAAGAATAATGGTTCGGTTGATTTGTTTTATTGGCCTAGCCTAGCCTTTTGGATTCTAACAATTAGAGGCCTAACTTCAGGGCATCCTAGAAGATTTTACCTACTCTTTTTTTTGCCTTTGTTGGAGATCATTGGATCATTTCACTTCTCTATCTCCTCCAAGAGTTAGTGGCTTCTGAGGATTTTCCTTATTCATGGTAGAGTTTGGAGGTTTCTTTTGCTTAATTTCTGTGAATACAACCCTTATATTTTTTGAAGACTCTCCATGATTTACCTTACCCTTTTCTAGTTTGAAGCTTTGTGAACTAGATAAGGTTGGTAGGCCAATTTTTTTCAAATTCTTGACTTGCATAATAAGGTCTTAGAAGGTATGGATAGAAGAGGCATTTGGATAAGGTGCTATCTATTCTCTTCTTATGTTGCCAAGGACTAGGTTCATTGTCTCAAATTGGCTCATGGTTTATTCACACTTAATACTAAGATTTCTCTACCGTATGATATATCCAGAATCAATTCATTACTGCATTTTGATTTCGAGATAACATCTGCAATGACCACTTTTTTGCTGACTCCTCCGAACCTGATTTGGAAAGGCTCTTTCATTTGTGTCCAAATTTGTATGAATTTTGATTGCATACTAGAATACCACTTGAATGCGACTCCTATCAAGCTTGCTGAAAATTAACAGAGTAACAACGAGGGGTTGTTACTTGAATCTTCACATAGAGTCACAAAATGAGCTATGTACTATTCATGATTCCCCAAGCCATTAAACTATTTAAAATTAGGTATTGTATAACCTTTGGGATATGACACTT
This sequence comes from Trichopus zeylanicus subsp. travancoricus, assembly GCA_005019695.1. Classification (NCBI taxonomy): domain Eukaryota; kingdom Viridiplantae; phylum Streptophyta; class Magnoliopsida; order Dioscoreales; family Dioscoreaceae; genus Trichopus; species Trichopus zeylanicus. Next base: position 206,377 of record RXID01002396.1, on the reverse strand, counting down.
GGTCGTGATGGCTAGGGTAAGATTTGTCAGCATCATTTTCCCTACCTATCTCACTTTCTTGTCTCAACTATATAGCTACCATTTATTATACCTATTGCTGTATATATGTTGGGAGTTTCATATTGTTAGGAATCTCTAAAATCAAGAATTGGGTATCCCTTATTGGAAGAGGTGTTTGTGAAAGGCCTATATTTTCATGGATCTCATCTATAGGAGATGCATTAGATGTCGCTTCTGTTGCTTGAGATGGCTATTGAGATCATTCTAACTTATTGAGATTTTGATTCATTTGAAGCGTCATCTCCATCAACTTCATGACATTCTTTTGAGTTTCATCTTTCTCTTTACTTTGCTGTCTCAGCTGTTCTTGCAGTGCTTCTATAATCATTTCTTAATTAGAATTTTTAGTTATGACCAAAACTTCCGTTAGAATATGATGGTTCCTATCCTAAGAATCAGGTCTAGGCTCTGGATTGAGGCAAATTTCTTCCATCAATTGAGTCATATCATTTAAAAGTCTACTTATAGAGTGGGTCACCACACACTCTCTTTGGTGTAGTAGCAAAGGTTGGTTCACAAGGGCCCTCTCTTCTTAGATTTCTTTATCAGTAAACCTCACTTGAGTAGCCTTCTTTCGGCATTTGGCTGGCTGGAGTGTGGGCTCATGTTCCCTCCCAGAGTCTTAGTGAGAAATGATTTTGACAATGTGGGTGATCTCCTTTGGTGAGCCCTCATGCTGAGTTACAACTTTATGATCACTTTTGTATTTTTGTTTAGTAATTTGCCCTTTTGTCGTAGTTTAAGGTAAGACTATACCCCCTGTGGTTTACTTTTATCCTTTTCTAAATTACTTAATGGAGTAAAAAAGTTAGAGGTAGGGATGGTAATGACTAACTTCATTCGAGGGATAGGCTTCCCAAGTTTGTTGAAGATTCTAGCAGCTTTTCTTTTACTTGTGATAGTTAAGATGAGCACTTCTTCATTGATGATTATGTCTAGATTTGCTTTTCATTGCCCCTTGTGAGGAGCTGGGTAAAGACTGTCAAAGACTGAGCTTCATTTTGATCATAACCTCTAGAATACTGATGTCCTTATTAATTGAGGCATGGTTTCTAGATCCTTATCTGAACAATCATTCTCATTAGGAATGATGACATTGGGTCTCCTTCCCCTTGATGGAAGGTGAAAAATAGGTTAATTTTGTATAATGAAAAACTCAATTGGTATAGTAGTAGGTGCCCTCTTGAACTGCATGACCTCAAACATGATTTTGAACTTGATTTGAATTTCAGCTACTTCTATAGCAACCATTGACTGAGGTAACTGCACAATTGAACTAGCAACTATTGACTGAGGTAACTACACAACTAAACTTGCCCCCAGGATGATGGTGTATCTTGGGGCAAAGATGTTCTTTGTTATTTCCATTTGATTCTTTCTTCTATAAAAGAGAACACAATTGATCAATCTTCAATCGTAATTCTATCTTACTAGTGTCTCTATCATATTAACTAGGTTTCTATACTTAGAGGAGAAGTCATATCCCATCGAACATGCTAGAAATTGTGGGATTGAAGTTGACAGCCCAGGATAGTAGAGATCCTGAGAAGTGACCTCGAATCACAAATCAAAATTTATTTTGATTTAAAGTACACTATCAGGTGTTTTAGGAACATAATCTCTAATAGGTACAAGTTCTATTGTTAATTACCTTGACACTCGTCAGAAATCTCTTAAAATATGAAATTTAGCTAATAAAATAGAGGCACAAAAAGAAAAGAAGAAAGTATTTGATTGATTTTAAGAAATGATACATGACTTAAGTAAGGATATGTTCTCACTTTACAATGAATTTTGATGTAGAATTATAGGAAACATAAAAGAATAAAGAAAAAGAAAGAGTAAAGAAGAAGCTTTGATATGTACTATTGTCCCACTTCTCCTGCAATGGACCGCGTGGCCTCTGACCCAAATCAACTCAGTATTTGGTAGGTATTGTTGGTATTGTTCGATAAGATATGGAAGAGAATAGAAGAAGTTTGAAGGGTTTCTAATAGCTTTGAGCTTCAGTGATAACTTCATTAGACAATATTACTGATGGCTTGTCGGGATTGGGCTGAAGTATTTTCGATTGCTTTGAGTTTTATCGATAACTTTACGGTTTGAAGTATTTTTATTAGCCAATAAGGCATTAGTGATAACTTTGTTTATTTTTTTGAAGTGTTTCTATAGCCCACAAGGCATAGGCAATAACCCTTTTATTTTTTTGAAGTATTTCCATATCCAATAAGGCTAGGCAATAACTCTTTTTAGTTTAATAGTATCACCACTAACTTATGGGGTTGGGTATGGCTTTAAAAATCACATTATCAACTATTTTTATGGTTGACTAGCTTAAAGAGCACATCGCCAACTACTTTTGGGATTGGCTAGCTTGAAGAGTGCATCACCAACTACTTTTAGGGTTGACTACCTTGAAGGGCACATCGTCAACTGCTTCTGGGGTTGACTAGCTTGAAAGGCATGTCGTCAACTGCTTTAGAGTTGACTAGCTTGAAGTGTGACCAACGACTTTGAGCATATTATTAGTTGACTTCATTGATTTGGTAGCATCACCAATGGCTTAGGAGGTTGGGTTTAGTTTTGAAGTATGACCAACAACTTAGAGCATGTTGGTGGTTAACTTTTTTGATTTGCAATATCACCAATGGTTTATGGGGTTAGGTATAGCTTTGAAGTGTGGCTGCAGTTTTGAGTATTTAGCAATTAACTTCTTTGGTTTACCAGTGTCACCGATGGTTTATGGGGTTGGATAAATCTTGAAAGATGCATCATCAACAGTTTCAGAGGTTGACTAGTTTTGAAGTGTGACCAATAATTTTAAGCATATTGGCAATTTATTTTTTTAGTCTGATAGCGTCACCAACAACCTATGGAGTTGGATATAGCATTAAAATATTGCTAAAAGTTTTTGTAACACATCTAGCGAGACTCAGTTTAACTTTATTTAGTTATATTTAAACTAATTTTAGTTTAGGCCAAGGTGATAACATCACCCTTTGCTCATAACCTTGAGAGTATTGTCAAAAGTTTAGTGCACCAAATCAGACTCGGTTTGACCCTATTTAGTTTGGATCCAAGTTAATTTCATTTAGCTTGAGTTGAGTTTAACCTTGTGCTAAACCTTTATCGAACTTGGGTCTACATCTTGATGGACTTTGACTCAAGTTCAAAACAATTTAGTTTAATTTAGTTTCAGTTTAGAGTTAGCCTGACTTGATTCTAGTTTGAGTTTGAGTTTATCTTTTTAGTTTAGACTTGATTTAAATCAATTAGGGTTTGATTTGAGCTTAGTCTAATCCAAATTAAATTTGATTTAAACTTAACTTGATTTTGAGTTTACCTAACTCAAACCTAATTAGGGTTGAGTTTGAACTAATTTGATTTAGATTAACTTAATTTGGATTTTTGGAGTCGACCTCAATTTGGGTTTAAGTCCATTTGTTTGATTAATTTAAGCCTATTTGAGCCAACTTGGCCTTTGTCCATTTGTTATGATTAAGTTACTTCGTATTAATCAATTTGATTTGAGGGTTCATAGCTGTTTATGATTATTTTAGACAGACCCATAGCCTGACTTCAAATGAGCTAACCCGAAGGTTGGTTTAGTTCATAACCTCAAAAGCTGGCTTAGTGTGAGCTCAAGGGCTAATTGGGTGTGAGTTCAAAAACTGGCTTAGATGTGAGTCTGAAGGTTGGCTGAATGCTAGCCTGAAGGCTGGCTAAGTGTAAGCCCAACGGCTGGTTAAGTATGAGCCCAAAGACTGGCTTGGATGTGAGCTCGAAGGCTGGCTGAGTGTGAGCCTGAAGCCTGATTGTGTGTGAGCATGAAGACTGGCTTGAATATTAGCCTGAAAACTGGCAAAATGCAAGCTTGGAGACTAGATTGAATGTGAGCCCAAAGGCTAGTTAAGTATGAGCCCAAAGGTTGGCTGAGTGCGAGCTTGACGGTTGGCTGAATGCGACCTCGACAGTTGGCTGAATGCGACCTCGATGGTTGGCTAAATGCCAGCTCGAAGGTTGGCTTGGGTGCGAGTCCGAATGTTGGCTGAGTGCGTGTTTGAAAACTAGTTTGGGTGCAAACCTGAAGGTTGGCTATTGAGTGCGATCTTGAAGGTTGGCTTAGGTGTAAGCTCAAAGGCTGGTTGAGGGGATCAAAATCTGCCATCTTTGAAGGGCTATGGGTGGCCATGGGCATTGTCGGGAGTACGCCGTCTTTGAGTGGGGCTGTAGGTAGCTATGACGATATTGAGAATCTATCATCTTAGTCACCATCTTCGAGAGACCGTGGGTGACTATGATGTTGGTGGAGTTTTTTCGTCACACCAAAGACTACGGGTGATCGCGATATTAAAAATTCTTTCTTTGTTATTTTTTTGCCAAATTTTACCTTTTTTTCCTTTTATTTTACACAACAATTTTTTATATATTTTTTATTTTTTATTTTTTATTTTTTTCTTCTTCTATTTCAAGCTTAAAATCCTTTTCCTTTTTTCTTTTTGGCTGGATTTTTTTTTCTGCTCAACAACTCTTTTTTGATATTTTTTTACTTTATATCTTCTCCTCCTTCCTCACTTTATTTGTGCCCCCCTTTCTTCACAAAATACCACTGGGCTTGAGCAGCCCAGTCTTCTCTTCTTCCAGATCCAGCCTGTCTACCTTGGCAGTGAGGTGGAGGCCCTCGTCTTATGGCTAGATTCGGTCCCGATCGGCACTAATTCGTGGTAGTCTTCAAGCAAGCGATGGTGAGCTTAGAGTGGTGTCCAAAGAGGTGGGTGGTGGCCTTCATGTGGGCTGGAGGCAGCTCAAACAGCATGGGGGGCAGCTATGTGGGGAAGGTCAGGCAGAGTGGAGGTGGAAGTGGCTTCGTGGTCTGGGGCAGTGGCTTGACAAGCTATTGTGCAGAGGAGAGGAGTGGGCGGTTGCCTTGAGCAGATGTGACAGCTGGCTCGGTGAGGTCGGGTCTGCGAGTTACTTGGGGCTAGTTGATTGGCTCGAGGCTTGGTGGCTGGGATGTGGTGCATAGTAGGGTTTTAATGCTGGAGGAGGCATCCAAGTCCAAGTATTTGAGCCTGAATGCTCATACACCAAACCAACATGGTAGGGGTTTTTTGAGTAGTGAAAAGCTATGATAGTATGAGGATGACACTGCAGAGAAGAAAGCAAGAGCAGAGAGGAATACAATGGAAGTATAGAAGTTAAGGCTCAAGACTTACCCTATCTTGTTGCTTATTCCTCGCTTGATTTCTTATATTTCAAGTCTTTGGGTTGACTCCTCCCACTGATCCTTCTGCTCTATTCCATAGTTTGTATTTTTATCAGTTTATGGACTCTAATCCTCTTCTTATTTGTTTGCAAGAGACCATGGGTTTTATAAGTATTAGAGGGATAGAGATTAGGTTGAGTTAATCTCAATCAATTTGTTTTGAATCATAGATGAAGTGTTTAAATTTTAAATATAGATGTGATTCTAATTGAGATTGGATAGGTCTATGGAGAGATATAGATGAATTTGCTTCTTGTAGATAACAAAAATTTGAAAGTTATACTTATCCTGGATATTGAAATTATAGAGAAGTTATTTATAATATTTTTAGAAAATTAGACTGAATTGTGCTTCGATAAATTTCGGAGGCCTTTCTATAAAAAAGACTTATTTATAAAATTTTAAAATTTTCATGATACTTTCTAAATAAAATTTAAACTTATTTGTAAATAAAAATCCTCAAGGGACTTATTTAAAAAAAGTTGAAGGTCTAGGAGCTTATTTTTAAATATAAAATTTTGGTGGGGTTTATTCGCAAACTTTGAATTCTATAGCAATCAAATCATAATTGTCAATTTTTTGAGGGGTTTATTTGCAAAATCTAAATTTTGTAGGACTAATTTGTAATTTAAAATTTTATTGGACTTTTCTACAAAATTCTTATTCAAAGTATCTATTTGTAAGAAAAATTTAGGCAGAGATCCATTTACGAAGGTTTATTCAATTGAGGTACCTATTTATAAAATTTTTTGTATTTTATCATTTTAACCTAAGTTTTAGATGAATTTTGGGCCTGATTTTGGTCTAAAAATCTAGTCCAATTAGCCCATTTGGACTAGACCTAGTTTGAGCTCAAATTTTTCAATGATTCAAATCTAAATTGAACTCAATTTTTGGTCAAACTCGGACATGATTTAACCTTGACTGAAACTCACATTTGAGCTATAATTTAGTAGCATACAAATCTCAATTTTAATTATATTTTAATCAAACTTGGTTATGGCAAAAATCGCCTCCAATGAAGAGGATGGAGAAGGTAATAACAGAAAAGAGAAAGCAATACAAAATACCTCGAGATGGTGAGAAACCATTTATTGATCCTCCTTGGAATCATAATGACCACTCATGCCACTTACTTCAGAAATGGGTCAAGAAAGCTAAATATTATCGAAAAGAGTTATCTAAGTCTATGACCTCTTATCACATGGTGACTTATACATCCAAGGTGAACACTGCGAGCTACTATCCCAGCCTCCATTAGGCAATTGAGTAATAAATACTCAACCCGTTAAGTTTGGTGAGGTTTGAGTCCTAGAATATATGAAAGGATGCGTTTTTTCAACTTTAGAGGAATTATGCATACAAGACATGGACAATGAATATGGCTCTATATTTAAGTCAGAGCAACTTTATGACCACTTTGGAAGGCTCTATACCAGTAAACACTAAAGGAAGAACCATGCATTTTGGGAGTAGATCAAACAAACTAATGCTAAAGCTCATTCTGCCCCCACATCAAACTAATCTGAATATCCACAGTCAAGCCAGTCTAGATATCCACAAAAGAAACATCATAAATATAAAGTCTTGAAGAAGGTTATGCCAACAAATGAAATAAAAAAGTTCATCTAAAGAGTTTCTGAAGACCTCTCTATGAGATAACCCCACATGCCTAATTCTAATGTTGAATGGGATGATTCTCAGTCAGTCATATTTTCTAAGGACATTCAAGGAACTACTGACTAGGGGCAAGAGTTTACTATCTCTTGTCACATAATTAGCCTCAGGAGTGGTTTCAAAGATGAACCTTATTGGACTTATGATGCTAGATTTCAACTAAGGAGAACAAACCTGATATAACTCCGAGGTAAGAAGGCATTACCTTTGAGACAGGCTCCAATGCGTAGGGATAAGAAAATCCCCAAGGACAAGGAAAAGAAAATTTAGATAAATGAGGGCATTGAGCCTTCGTATGCTAAACCCACACTCAAATAGATGGAATACAATATAGTAATTCACCTCAAGAAGATCCCTACTATTATAAGTGTTTTTGATGCCTTGATGATGTTTAGGAACTTAAGAATATACTAGTACATATCTTATAGAATTCGGTTAACTACCAAGCATACTTTGCTGAAGAGAAGATGAAGAAGTGTTTGTATGCATGCCAAACTCCAGCGATCACCTTCATAAATGATGACCTACTACTTGAATAACAGACCATAATAGACCACTGTATATTACAAGGAACAATGATAGGACTAAGATTAATCACATCCTAATTTACTCAGGTTCCTCAGTTAATTTGATGACTCTCCAAACTCTAAGAGCTCTAACTTTGGATATGTGTCACCTATCGTCCGAGATTATAACCATATAAGGGTTTAATTAGAATAGCCAATTTGCTTTGGGAGCCATAATTATCTCTCTAAAAATAGGCAAGATGATAACGAATGCCAAGTTTTATCTGATTGATATTGATGCGTCATACAAAGCACTGCTAGGGAGGTCGTGGCTATATAAAAATGAAGTAATAACATCAACTCTATATCAATGCCTCAATACTTTGAGGATGGTGATGTATACCCTTTTGATGTTCATGAGGTATATTATAATGATACAAAATATTATCAGAGATCCAATGCTGATAGGGGGTTTGTTTCCATTAGTCAAGTAAAGTAAAAGATTGCTAACCTAATATTTACTCCTCCTCACCTAGGAAGCAATTTTGACCCACCCTCTTTAGATGAAGAAGCCCTATAAGTCTACCTGAGTAGTTATACTTCTAACAAAGATGATAACATAGGTCAAATAGAAAATACTCTCTTTATTACTAAAGTTTTGAAAGACTTATTTAAGTTGTTAGATGAGTTGAATATCAATGTTGTGGAAGAATTAATGACTTTATATTTCTCCATAGTGTAAAAGAGAAAAAAAAAATTAACTATTTTACAAGGCAATCCTTTGTGCTCTAAGCATACATGAAATTCTGGGAGTTGAGGATCTAGAGGATGATGGTGACTATTAATCGGTAGTCATGCTTAAATATTTCTCAGACCAGGTTCATCAGATAATCAACAAATCTGGCTGGGAACATCCACAAGAAAAAAGTTATTTCTTCAAAAATCTATGGGATCTACTCCACGAACGTGTTTACATTCCTAGAAGAGGAAATAATAACACTGAAGGACTAGGCTATATTACTTCAAACACTCGCACATGACTTATGGTCACCATTAAACCTCTCTCCGATATTCAAGATGACCAAGGGCCTATTTGATAACAGGCCAAATTGGGCGAATTGGCTGAATTGAGGAAATTGGAGATCCAATTCCCTCAATTTGGCTGTTTGGTTGCCAATTGAAAATCCAGAATTGGGTAAATTCCCAGTTTCGGATTTGAATTCAGGATTAGAAAAGACGAATTCGCAATTTCAGGTTTGAATTCAGTGGGCCCACCACTACCCGAAACCCTAATTTGCCCCTTTAAATTGCGTCGGAATCGGCTGAATTCGACCTTCGTTCCCGTCACCCGAGCCCGACGCCGGTTGTCCCTGAGCGTGGTCGTCCCTGAGCCTGAGCGCTGGTCTGTCCCTAAGCTCAAGTGCCTCTCCGTCCTTGAGCCCGAGCACCGATCAGTCCCCGAGCCTGAGCGCCTCTCCGTCCCCAAGCGTGGTCGTCCCTGAGCCCGAGCGTCGGTCCGTCCCCGAGCCCGAGTGCCTCTCCGTCCTTGAGCCCGAGCGCCGGTCAGTCCCCGAGCCCGAGCACCTCTCCGTCCCCGAGCCCCATGTCGGTCGTCCCCAAGCCCGAGTGCCTCTCGGTCTACTAGCCCGACGCCAGTCATCCCCGAGCCCGAGCCCAGTTGTACCCGAGCTCGAGCACCTCTCCGTCCTTGAGCCCGAACGTAGTCATCCCTGAGCCCAAGCGCCGGTCAGTCCCCGAGCCCGAGCGCCTCTCCGTCCCCAAGCCCGACACTAGTCGTCCCCAAGCCTGAGCGTCTCTCTGTCCCTGAGCCCGACGCCGGTTGTCCCCGAGCCTGAGATGGTGATGTTCATGCATTCTGGTGTTTGTTGAAATGCTATTTGAAACTAATGTAGCATAGCATCATATAGTGCTATTTGAGACTTACTCTTTATTATCTATGTTGAACTTAATGTTGAAGGTTACTTGTTGTGCATGTAAATACTAACAGTATTGGAAATGCCTTTCCAAATTACTTGTGTCTTCTGTCTATACGTTTGGTGTGCTGCAATAGAAGTGTAGAGAAGTCCATCATGTTGTGATTCATTATTGATGATTCTATTTAGCTGGTGTTGTGGAAAGCATCTATCATATAAATAGTCCTCCGAGCAGCAAATGAGTGAAGATAACATATTCTATTGCAGTTTATGTGAAGTTGAGGTTTGCAACAGGATATTAAGTTTTATATTGTTTCATTGTGGCAAAATTACTTTTTTTTGTTGCTTGGAGCTCATTTAAAAAAATATTTTATTGATTTAATCTTGTTTAAATCAATTACCCTTTATTTAAAAAAATTATATATTATAAATATGCAATTCTAATATTATTTATTTTTTAAACCTCAAAAACATGTCTAATTAATTTATTAATTTAATATCTATATTTATTTTAAAATTAAATATAGAAAATGTCTAAAAATGGGGGTAATCTCACCCATTAGGAATTGGGTGATCATATCCCAATTTCAAATCCAACCAAACAACAGAATTGAGAGAATTGACGGAATTCGTTAATTTCAATTTACATTCCAAACAACTGAATTCACGGAATTGACTAAATTGACAATTCCTTTTCTTTACTCAAAAAGTACATCCAATATCAAATCGGCCAATTTCCTCAATTCCCCATAATTGACCGAATTGACAATTCACTCAATTCCAAACCCGGAATTATCCAAACACCCCCAAATGATATCAATACCCACTGACACATGCACCAAGGTTACATGACTTTTCAGATATCACAAAAAGGTGACATCCTCGATGGCATTTCATCAAAACCAAAAGAAAGAGAACATGATGCAACTGAAATGCCTTCAAATGAACCTTCGCCAAACCTCATTCGACATGATGAATCACTTGGTGAAGAAATAAATCTTAAACCAAAAAAAGCTCAATCAAAACTTGAGGATAGGGGATAAGCCACAGTCGATGAACTGATGGAGATTAACCTCAGCTCAGAGGAGGACCCTAAGCCAACTTTTATCAACACTCAACTTTCAGAGGGAAGCCAAACCTAGCTCAAAGTAGTGCTCCAAGAGTACATTGATTGCTTTGCATGGAGATATAAGGAGATGTTTGAACTAGATCCTAAAGTTGTAGTCCATAAATTGACTATCAATCCAGAGCTTTGGCCTATCAAATAAGCACCTAAGAAGATGAAACTCAACCTAGAACATAAGTAATAGAAGAAATAAAGAAACTAATTAAAGTAGGCTTCATCAGCATGAAAAAGTACCCAAATTGGGTGGCAAGCATCGTGCTAGTCAGGAAAGAGAATGGCTAAATCTATATTTATGTGGACTAAGGGACTTGAATCAAGTATGTCCAAAATATGATTTTTTATTGCCAATAATGAAAATCATGATTGACAGTATAGTCAATTTTGAAATATTCTCTTCATGGATGATTTTTTAAGATATAACCAAATCAAGATGCATCCTGATGATGAGAAACATATGGCCTTGAAGATACCAATTGGTATTTATTGCTACAAAATGATGCCCTTCAGGCTCAAGAATACAGGCACTATTTATCAAAGACCATGACTCAAATCTTTGATGACCGCACAATACTAATTAGTAGAATATTATGTGGATGACTTGATGGTTAACACTAGATTGAAAGACAGGCACATCTAAGACTTGAGAGTAGTATTCGATTGCTTTAAGAAATATAACTTAAAGATGAATACTATGAAGTATGTTTTTGGGGTATTATCAGAAAAAGTCCTCGACTTTATTGTCAAATATCAAGAGATTGAAATCGATCCATCTAAAATTAAAGCTATCTTGGATATACCACCACCCAATAATTTAAGGCAATTGAGGTCATTCCAAGGCCAACTAGCATACATAAGGAGGTTTATTTCAAACCTCTTTGGAAAATATAAGCTTTTTCCAGGCTGATGAAGAAGGACACTTCATTCATTTGAAATCAAGACTGCCAATAGGTCTTTGAAGAGATCAAATAGTATCTCCTAAAGTCACCAGTGGTAGAAGCACTTCTGCTTGATGAACCCTTAATCCTCTACACGACAGCAAAGGAAGGATCTTTGGGCGTACTTCTTGCCAGAATAATGAAGAGAGCAAAGGAAATGCACTCTACTATCTAAGTAGAATACTAATGAGAGCAGAAAGTAACTACTCCTCACCAAAAAGTATTATTTGGTGCTCATATTTATGATTAAGAAGTTAAGATATTATTTACTTTTTTATCAAGTTATTTTAATATCAAAGATTGATCACATTAAGTACCTAACAACTAGGCCTGTACTCACTGAGAGTTAACAAAATACGATTTAATCCTCATAGAATATGATATTAAATTCACTCACCAAAAGGCAATCAAAGAGTAAGCCCTCATTGATTTTCTTGTAACTCATCCGATACTAGATGATTCTCCTATGAGTTATGAGCTCCTTGATAAAGAAGTCCTTTTAGTCGAATAAGGAGAATCTTACTGGAAGTTATACTTTGATGGAGTATCATTCATCGAATTAGGGATTAGATCAAAGCTTTTGTAAATCAAAGCAGGCATTAGGCTCATTTATGTTACTCTGAATAGGGGTATTTTACAATATTCTTATTCCCTCTCAAAACCATGCACAAATAATGAAGTTGAATATGATGCTCTAATTGTAGGATTGAAAATAGTCATCAATATGAAAATATCACACCTATATATTTTCAATAATTTGCAACTGGTTATTAGCCAAGTTCAAGGCAAATATAAAGTCTATAAATTTGAGCTCCTAAAATACTACGAAAAGGCTTAAGAGCTCATAAGGCAAATCTCATATGTTTAAATAACTAAGGTTTCTCAATCCATCAATGTGAAAGTTGATGCCTTAATCAAACTAACTAAGGCACTGATTGACCCTAATCAAGGAGAAATTTCAATCACATTCTGTAGTAGACAAGTGATGAGCTTAGTCTTGTTTGAAGAGATTTTTGGTACATTCAAATTTGATTAACATATAATTAAAATTAAGACTTATATGCCGCTAAATTATGACTTAAAATATGGGTTTTGATCAGACTTAAATCTCGTTCGAGGTTGATGAAAATTAAGCTCAAATCATTGAGAAATTTGGACTTTAAGTAGGCTTAATCCAAATGGGCTGAGTGGTTTGGATTTTTGGACTATAATTGGGCTCAAAATCCATTTAAAACTTGGGCCAAAATGACAAAAATAAAAAAATTTTGCAAATAGGTCTTGTATTGAATCAATCCTCATAAATGGGTCTCTTGCTGGATTTTTTTCACGAATAGGCCCATGGAATGAGAATTTTATAAAAAAATTTAATAAAATCTTAAAATCACAAATTAGCCTCGTAAAATCTAGGATTTACAAATAAACCACTTAAACGGTCAATAATTATGATTTGGTCCCCATGAAGTTCAAAATTCACAAATAAGCCCCTCTAAAATTTTTTATTTACAAATAAGCTCCTAAAATTTTAACTATTTATAAATAAATTTCTCAAAGTTTTTTATTTGTGATTAAATCTAAATTTTATTCAAAAAACCCCTGAAAGTTTCAAAACTTTATAAATAAGTTTTTTTTAGAAAAATGCCCTAAAAATTATAAAATTATAATTTACCTCAATTTTTAAAAAAATTTGCAAATATTCCCTCTATAATTTCAATATTTAGGATAAGTGCAACTTTTAAGATATCACTATCTACCATAAATAGATTTACACATATCTCTTTACAAACTCATCCAAATTTTGGATAAACTCTATCTTTATCCACTACATCCACATCCATTATTCAAATTTCAAAAAAAAAATTCGATTTCAAACCAACTCTATCTCTTCAAGAGCCTATAAAAATCTATAGAACCTACAAAATAGAAAAAATGGGAGAGATCAAAGATGAAGAGGAGGAGATCAGCACAACAGCAGAGAGAAAGAATAGAGAAGCCATCAGGAATTGGGGACTTGAAGTAAAATTAGGGGTGGCACTGTCTACTGCCTCGCTCAACCTTGTCATTCGATGATGGCCCGTGTTGCTGTCCGCCTCCAAGTAAAGAGGCATTCCAATAGCTCGTAGCCGAAATCTCCACCATGCTGATATTGTAGGATGGAGCAGGTATGGGCGCATTCGCAGTGATGCATCTGGCCCTCTAGAGAGACCAGGAACACAAATGGCTTGTGCTAGCTACCCCTCTGCTTGCCTGGACGTGGCCAGATAGAGCTCTCGTGGCCTCACCTGCATACGATGCCTAATCTCACCTTGCGTGGCACTCCAGCCACTTGGCACAGAGCTCAGGCCCCCTTGAACTGGAAAGTTTGCTGGCTCAACTCTTCATAGCCGTGGAACAGCCAGACAGTAGTTCACTAGACCCAACCTCACCCCGTTGTGCTTGTGGAAATAGCTACCCATCTAGCCGTGGCTAATGCCAGCCTCACGGTGCTCACACGATTGGCTGCCTACCTCACCGTGGCTCATGCCAGCCCCCTCATTCCTGTATGAGTAGACACAAACTCGTCATGGCTTGCATCGACCTCACTGTGCCCACGCAAGTACTCATCTACCTCGCTATGGCTTGTTCTGATGATGCTTTGCTAGCCTGGATCTCTTGTGTTGTTCTTGACTTCTGCAATTTCGTCTTGCTCCTCTATCTCCTCCTCGTCATTGTTCCTTATAGGTCGAAACCAGACTCAGCCGAAATTGGTCAAGTCCGACCATGAGTTCAAAGAGGATGAGGATCCGACAGCCATTAGGGTTTGAAGATGCTGGAGAAGAAGGAGGGAGGAGAAGAAGGGGGTGATGTAAAAAAAAGCAAATTAAAAAAAATTAAAAAAGGCTTATTTTGCAAAAAAAAGTTCTAGTCCAAAATAAGGAAAGAAAAAGTAGGAGTTTGTAGAAGAAGAAGAAAAGAAAAATATAAACAAATAATAACTTGTTATAAAAAATAGGAAATTTTGGTAAAAAATATAAAAAAAAGCTTTCGACAATACTGCGGTCACTTGCGGTCCTCGACGATGAAGACGATAATGAAGATGGCCAATCCGTGACCCAGCTGTGACCACCCACGGCCTCTTAAAGATGGCAATAAAAATAGTGATGAAGACGATAAACCCATGACTTTGCTGTGGCCATCCATGGCCCCTCGAAAATGGCGGATCCCCATCACCACAAGCCAGCTTTTGAGGTAGCATTCAGTTAGCCTTTGGGCTCACACATAGCTAGCCTACGAGCTCACATCTAAGCTAGCCTTTAAACTCGCATTCAGTCAGTCTTCAGGCTCGCATCCAAACTATCCTTTGTGCTCGCATTCAAGCTAGCCTTCGGGCTCATACTTAGTCAGTCTTTGAGCTCACATTTAGCTAGCCTTTGGGCTCGCATCCAAGCCAACTTTCAAACTTACATTCAAGCTAGCTTTTGAGCTAGCTTCTTGGGTAACCCTCAGCTTCACACTCAGCTAGCTTTTAGGTTCACATCTCAGCCAGCCTTTGAGCTCACATCCAAGCTAGTCTTCAGGCTTGTACTCAACTAGCTTTCGAGCTCGCTTCTTACTAGCCCTTAGGCTCGCACTCAGCTAGCCTTCGGGCTCATTTCTTAGCTAGCCCTTGGGCTCACATTCAAGCCAGCCTTCAGGCTCACACTTAGTCAGCTTTCAGGTTCACATCTAAGCCAGTTTTCGAGCTCATTTCTTAGCCAGCCCTCAGGCTCGCACTCATCCAGTCTTCGAGTTCATATCTCAGCTAGCCTCCGGGCTCTTATCTCAGCCAGCCTTTGGGCTTGCACTTAGTCAAGCTTCGGGCTCGCATCCAAGTTAGCCTTCGGACTCACATCCAAGCTAGCCTTCAGACTCGCACCCAAGCCAACCTTCTGGCTCACACTTAGATAGCCTTCAGACTTACATCTCAGTTAGCCTTGGGACTCGCCACTATGCTCGCATTCAGCTAGCCTTCAAGTTCATACTTAGCTAGCCTTCAGGGTCACATTAGTCAGCCTTTGGGCTTGCATCTCAGCCAATCTTCAAACTCATACTTAGTCAGCTATGGGGTTCACACTAAGTCAGCTTTTTAGCTCATGAACTAAGCTAACCTTTGAGTTTGTACATTTAAAGTTAGACTATGAATCCAAGTAAAATTATACTAAATAACCAAGAACCCTCAAATCAAATTAATTAAATTAAATTAATTCAATCAAAATAAATGAATAAGGGCCAAACTAGCTTAAATGGACTTAAATTGATTAAACAAATAAACTAAAATCTAAATTGAGTTAATATAAACTTAGGCTCAGCCCTAGTCATGGATTTACTTGGAATCAAGTTAAGTTCAAATTAAATCTAATTAAGATGAAACTAAGTTCAAATCAAACCCTGATTGAGTCAAGTCAAATTTAAACTAAAAGGAAAACTTAAAGTTAAACCAGAATTAAGATAGGCTGAGCTTGAATTAAAACCAAGTTGAACCAAAATTACTTGAACTTGAACTGGAGTCCATCAAGATGAAGATCTGGACTCAATAAAGGTCCAACATAATGTTTAACTTGACTCAAGCTAAATGAAATTAAACTCAGATCTGAACTAAATAGGGTCAAATTGAGTCCCATTGGGTGCGTTGAGTACGTGGAGTTCTTGGTAATACTCTAAGGATATGAACAAGTAGATAATGTTATCACTCTAATTTGAACCAAAATTAGTTTGAATAGAACTAAATAAGGTTAAACTGAGTCTTGCTGAGTGTGCTACAAAAGCACTTAGCCACACTTCACGGCTATATCCAACCCCCATAAGCCATTGATGATGCTACCAAATCAAAAAAGTTAATTAACGACACGCTCTAGGTTGTCGGTCACACTTTAAAGTTATACCCAACTCCCTCAGTCATTGGTGATGCTATCAAATCAAAGAAGTTAATCGCCTATATGCTTTAAGCTATTGGCAACACTTCAAGCTAGTCAGCCCTAGAAGCAGCTGGTGACATATTCTTCAAGCTAGTCAACCCTATAATTAGTTGATAATGTGCCCTTCAAGGTAGTCAACTCCGCAAGCAGTCGACGATACATCCTTTAAGCTAGCTAGCCCTAGAAGTAGCTGATGATGTGCTCTTCAAGCTAGTCAACCCCACAAGTAGTTGATGATACGCCGTTTTAAGCTAGTCAATCCCATAAATAATTGATAATGCGCCCTTCAAGTTAATCAATTCAGAAGCAGTTGATGATGCATCTTCAAGCTATATCCAAGCTTACAAGCTATTGGTAATGTTGCTCGAGACCAAATAAGTTATTGTCTATGCCTTATAGGCTATGAAAATATTTCAACCAAAACCAATGAAGTTATCACCTAAAACTTATTGGCTACGAAAATACTTCAAGGTTAAATAAAGTTATCACTCATGCCTTATCAGCTAATGAAAACACTTGAACCTAAATGGAATTTTCACCAACGCCTTATCAGCTAACAAAAATTCTCCAACCGAAATGGAATTATCACCCACGCCTTATTGCCTAGTGGAAACACTCCAACCCAAACGGAGTTATCACCAACATCTTAACAACTAATAAAAATACTCCAACCTAAATAAAATTATCACCGATGCTCAAAGTCATTGGAAATACTTCAAACTTCTTTCATTCCTTTCTATGATTCTGGTCAAATGCCACATGGTCTAGCACAAGGGGGAGCAGGACAGCAATACACATCAAAACTTCTTCTTTGTTCTTTCTCTTTTGCTTTTTTTATTCCTTTCTGTTTTCTATAATCCTATGTTGAACTTTGTTGTAAAGTAAAGGTATACCTTTGCTTAAGCCATGTATTATCTTTCTTAATTAATTAAATACTTTCTTCTTTTTTGTCTTTGTTTTATTAACTAGGTTTTTTTACTTTAAGAGGTCTCTAACAATTAACAATAGAGGCTTATATCTGTTGGAAGTCATGTTCCCACAAATTCTTGGTAGCATATTTAAAATTAAACAAATTTTAATTTGTGATTTGAGGTCTCTCCTCGAGGTCTTTGCTATTCTAGATGATCAACTTCGATTCCACAAGTCTTCGACATCAAACATGAGAGGACTGAATCTAAACTAATAAAAGAGATCACAGATTAATAAATACTATTCACCAACTACCTCAAAAGTGGAGAACTCCTAGAAGATAAATATGCATGGATACAACTCAGAAAGAGGGCTACATGCTTTTTGCTTATAACGACACTCTTTATTAAAGGTCCTTCGATCAACTACTTTTGTGTTGTCTCTCAAACAAAGAAGCCAAAGAAGTTATGTGTAAAATATATTCTAGGATCTGTGGGGCTCATCAATTGGACCAAAAAATGATGATGAAGATTAAATGTACATACTACTATTGACCCACGATGATAGGAGATTGCATCAAATATGCGAGAAGATGTTACCTATGCCAAATTCATATTGACTTCATCTATTAATACCCAAATACTCTACATCCAATAGTGTCCTCATCATCATTCGAGGTATAGGGTATATACATCATTGGCCCAATTGAACCATTTTCTTTTAGAGGTTACCACTTTATACTAGCAGCAATCGATTATTTCTCTCGGTGGGCTAAACTGATCCCATTGAAAGACGTTAAAGTGGATATTGTTATTTTCCTCTTTTAAGAAAATATCCTATATCAATTTGGTATCCCTCAAAGGATTATTTATGATAATAAATCATCCTTCAGAAGTTTCAAGATAGGATGATTTGCATATCATCACAAGATAGATTGGAGATATTCATCCATCTATAATGCGAGAACTAACAGGTTCACTGAGGCATTCAACAAGACCTTTTCCAAGATCTTAAAAAAGATTATTACCAGAAATAAGAAAGAATAGCACCAAAAGCTTACTAAGGCACTATGGGCCTATCTCACCACATATCGAACTTCAACCTAATCAATGCCTATGCATTAGTGTTTGGAACTGATGTAGTCTTACTATTGGAAGTGCAAATCTCCTCTCTAAGGATTTCATTGCAAGAAGAAATCACAAGAGAAGACAGTGTTCATCTTTATCTTGACGAGTTAGACTCTTTTAACGAGATAAGGCTCGTGGCCTAGCAAAACCTAAAAATAATTGAATACAAATATATAAGGGCTATAATAAGATGGCTCGACTTAGGTCCTTCTAGAAGGGCAAAATAGTCTTAGCCCAGAGAAGATCCATAATCCTAAATTGAAATAAGAAAGACAAGTTTGACCATAATTGGGAAGCCCTTATATCATCGAAAGAATATTTAAAGGGGAATCCTGCCAACTAATTGATGATAAGAGGAAAAGGCTTATGCCACCAATCATAGGCCAATTCCTTAAAAGATATTATTCCTAAGCCTTAGGGGCAACTACAATAAATCAAAAGTGCTTATGTTTTATCTATGATAGAATGTATAACTTCCTCAATAGAGAATGTTCGGTCAAACATGCACGCCATATTTTTTGAGGCAAAATACGGATACAAAACCCCATCCATTTTGTGATGGCAAGTCAAGCCCATTTTGTATGGTGATCAAACTCACATCTTCATGGAAATCAAGCTCACTCCCATGGGATGAATCAAGTCCACTTTCATGTGATAAACAAGCCCACTTCTATATATCAAACCAAGTCTACTTTCACATGATAAATTAAGTTTACTTCTACATGGCAAACCAAGTCTACTTCCATATGGCAAATTAAGTCCACTTCTACTTGGTGAATTAAATCCACTCCTTGTGATAAATCAAGGCTACTCATTATGACAACTCAAGTCTATCCTCATGTGGCAAGTCCATCATCACACTCATTAACAAATGAAGAAATCAAAACTCATTTTGTGTGGCTGGGGCACATAAGAAAAAAAAAGGAGGATATATGAGGTTACAAGACCAAATTTAATGCAAAGCCAAGAAATTCTATAAAGCAATGATGATATTCCTAAAAGAAAAAGACCAAAACAAGGAGAAGCCCCAAGATAAAGAGAATAAGAATAATCCTAAGATACATAAAGCCTAAATAGCGCTTTCGATAATCATGGCAACTCAATGGTCACTCACTCACACTTCTCCATCATCATCTAAAGGAACATGGGATACATTAGAAGATGGAAGATTTTCAAAAAGAAGAGAATAGTGGGACATTACCTGATGCTAGTGATGGTGGACAAATTCTCATGGATGCAAACATCCCTTGACTAAAGTAGGACCGAAGAACTACGTTTGTAATAAGGGCAAAATTAGTACATACACAACTAAAAGTTTTGGTAGAGTTCGAATATCCCTCACCGTCAAAGTCTGGAATATCATTGAAAGGGATTCCAAAATCCTCATCTACCTAAAAGGAAAGATATTCTCAACCAAAAAGGAGGAGATAAAAGGAAAGAAAATTACTAGCATTTGGGGTTACTCACATTCAATGAATGACCAGCTAATGTAGGCAATGGGAAAGCCAATTAGACTGCTTTACTCGAACCTATATCAAGAGATTGACATACTGGTGTTGATAAAGAAATGGCCACCCTTGGTCTTGTGCCCATGCCAATAATGGGAAGTGAAGAAATTGAGTCCCAAGATGGTATATGCAAACCCTCTCCCATGCTTCCACCTATAGATGGGCTTGCATGTGTCACCAAGTGCCTCAGAGCATTGGTCACATGGTGGTTATATATAGGTCGAGGCACCTCCCCCTTCGAGCTCAATCTAGGACTTGCATTACTTTGAAAATGGCCATTGCTAACTTCGTAAGAAGGGATAGGTTTGTCTCTACTAGATCTATGGTGAGCAAATTTACGAGCTAGAGCCTTCTATGCCTCTTGATTCCTCTACTGTTTCAACCCTTTACTGCTCACCATTTGCTTTTCCTTGCTACATGAACTAGGCTAATTTTGGAATAAAAACTCAAGATCAATGTGAAAATATCCACCCCTACTATCAAACCACACTGTGGCATAGGAACGAAGTACCTTGGCTTCATGCTCAATGTTGAGAATATAATACTCTGAATTATCTTAGACACAAGTGAGATGTAGCCAATAGCCTGCTAACTGGTTGAGACATAATGGTGGTGAAGCAACAAGAACATTCACATGAAAACCCTGATCATACCCAAACTATCAACAAAATTGATATAGATTATAGGACTCCATAGCTAAATGCTCTTTGAAATGAAGCGGAAGCACACCATACCACAAAGAGATAATATACCCATAAGCCTCTGAAGATAAGGGAAGATGAGCCACATTTTCTAACATGTTAGAATCATGAATAGTAAAGGGAAAAGCCTGTCGCTCAAGATTTTGGAGATCTCATGTATGCATCCTAGCCTCTAAGGGAAAAAGTAAAGGTGATTGTATCCATGATTTGAATCATCTTGGGGATGGAGATCGAATGTGACTGACATAGCCTTTTGATTTCATCACTAGGCTCCAATTGAGTATACATCCTTTTAAAGTGGACATAAATCCAAGCATAAAGAAAAATAAATGGGGAACCAAATCGAAGAATTACCTGGTTCTGTAGGACTCTCCACCATTTCTTTGAGACTGGCATATATCGAACCTAGCACCGTAGGGGCTAAGGCAACCCTCTGCCTATGCCGCCATCTTACAGGCTATTGCAAATGTCTCTAGATAGATATACTGCACACTATGTGGCATGACGAAGTGGGAAACCCATAACTAATGAAGGTAGTAAAATAAGTCTTAGGGCTGAATTCTGGAAGGATATCTCCTATGTTGTGCATAATACGATCAAATTCGGTTGGCTCGCTTATCAAACTTCTTTCATAAAAAAATCTCTATCTAATATTTGAAATATACCCTTCTGATTATTTGGAAAATGTGTGACCAACCACTTATAAACTCTAAGGAGATTGCATAGACCATAATAGAAGTCAAGGCCTACATGATGGTTAGTAGGGATATACTCATCGTAAAAGTCCCGGCTAGTTGCTTTATATCCCTAAGGAAAAATTGACCTCACCATATAGAGTATGGAAGGCATTTGTGTCATGATTCCACATCTAGATCATGCCATGAAAAATTCTTGAGTCTCTAGCATACTGTCCCTTAGATGCTATGGCTCCTCCTAGGACATCGAGTCCCGCAAGTTGGGGTAAGAACTAAGATACTACATCATCAGACCACTCTAAATAATTCTGTAGAACTAGTATTATATCACCAAGTGGGAATTATCACCCCCAAATAAGTGAGAGACCATTAATAATGCAAAACGCCAAGGTCTTTGAAGATCCTCATTGTTTGAAATGCCCAATTGGTTCTAGCATGAAGCAACAACCTGCCCCCATCAACACACGATATCCCTTCCTTTGAAAAGTGGGCTAAATGATGATAACTATCAAAATGCACCTACTTTTGATGTTCTTGGGACTAGTATGCAACAACCCTTTAGCATCAGTCATAACAAAATTGGGAGGAAACGGCATAAAGCCAAACCACCTTCCTTTCTAATCCTCTCAATCACAAAGGGTTCCATTGTACCTTCAAAAAAAAAGGGAGCCGGGAAAATAAGACAGAAGGGGCAAAGAAAAAAAATATTGTTTTGAGAAGATAGAAGAATAAACATGCAATTTACCGATTAGACATTCGTGGAGTTAATAATGAAAAATAAGACGCTCACTCTTCTTTTCACATATGCTCCCTTCACCAAAAAAACTCATGAAGTGGATGAGAAGATGCACTTTGTTTAAGTAGATTTTGAAACCCTACTCCAAATTTGAGTTATACTCGTGATGAGCCAAATTTAGACATTAGATCTGGGCCCAAATTTAGATCAAAAGCTAAAATAAAATTTGCACTAAATTCAAATTTACAAATAAACCTCCGAAGATTTTTTTAGTTGTGGACAAGTTTGAGCTTTTATTCAAAAAGGATCCTGAAAGTTTCAAAATTTTACAAATATTTCCTTTTTGAAAAAAAGCTCTCTAAAATTTATAAAATCACATTTAAGTTCAATTTTTTTAGAAAATTTGTAAATAAACCTCCGAAGTTTTTTATTTGTAGATAAGTTTGAGCTTTTATTTAAAAATAATTGTGAAAGTTTTAGAATTTTACAAATATATTTTTTTATAAAAGACGTCTAAAGTTTACAAAATCACCTTCTGATCTATTTTTTTCCAAAAACTCACAAATAACCCCCCAAAATTTAGTATTCAAAAATGGTACAAAATTTGAATTTTCTCATCGGAAAAACAAATCTCAATCAATTACATGCCAATCACAAGATTTTAGAATAAAATTTCATCACAAATCTAATCCTATTTGTTTCCAATATGAGATTAATCAAAGATATCAAGATCCAATCACACTCATATAACATTCCAAAATCCAATCAGAAATTTGATTTTGAATCTTCCTGAGCCTATAAATTGATCAAAACCCTACATGGATGAAGAAGAAAGCAAGACGATCAAGAGGCCATATCGAAGAAGAGAGCCTAGCAAATTAGAGAATGAACAGAGAAAAGAAGAAGAAGGTATTTTCTTATATCTTCCATATTCTCTCTCTACTAAACTTGCTTTTTTCTCTTCCAACTTCCTCCCTACTCTTATTCTCATACATCTTCACACAAAGGCCACTACCTCTAGGTGGCCTTTGCATCCTTTCAACCATTCTTCAATGATCTCCCAAAGCTTACCTCTGTTTGTTGGCATCCCTCGCTAGGCTCACCATTCATCAGCTTTCACCCCCGCATTATCTGCAATTGCCTTCACCCCGCCAGACTTGCCTACACTACCATGCAAGATATGCCTCGCACCACCCCACCGGACATGCTTTTGCTTGTCTTGCACTAGAGCCATGACCAGCTCCTCCAATGCCTCAAGTACTGTGGCAATAGTTGCTTTCTCCTCATCCTTGCTATTCACCACTTTGAGGGCCAGATTTGGCTAGATTTAGTCATGAGATAGGGGGAGCAAGCTGCCCCTACCTTGCCACCGGGAAGGCACACCGGACTCAGCCATTTTCGCTTGAATTCAGTTGGATAGGAAACCGGGCCACCTTGGCTTGGTAGAGCTCAAGGACAAAGGAAGAAGAATATGGCACAAGGGAGCAAGAAGAGGAAAGAAATTTAAAAAAATAAAAATAAAAAAGTTGTGTAAAAAAAAACCTATAGCAAGAATTCCCTTGTCTCATTTTTCATGCCATCATTGCCATGGCCATTCGCAGTCTTTGACACATTGATAGAACTTCATGAAAACCATGGCTACCCACAGCCCCTCATATGATGGCAAAACCCCACCAATACCACGGCCATCATAGTCCCTCGAAGACGATGAATCTTTGACATTGTTACGGCCACCAGCAACCGCTCAAAGATGATAAACCCTCAACACTGCTGTAGTCACCCATGGGCCTTCCCTTGAAGATGATGAATTCTTATCACACCAAGATAGCTTTTGAGCTTGCACCTCAGCCAACCTTTGGGCTTGCACTCAACTAACCTTTGGGCTCACACCTTGGTTAGCCTTTAGGCTCACACTCAGTCAACCTTCGGGTTCATAATTAACTAGCCTTTGAACTCGCACTTAGCTAACCTTTGAGCTCGCATCCAAGCTAGCCTTCGACCTTGCATCTCAGCTAGTCTTTGGGCTTGCATTTAACCTACCTTTGGGCTCATACTTAGTTGGTCTTCAGGCTCACACCTAGCCAACCTTCAGGCTCACACCTTAGCTAGCCTTGGGGCTCATATCTCAGCTAGCTTTCTGAATTGCACTCAGCCAACCTTTAGGCTTACACTTAGCCGACCTTTGGGCTCACACTCAGCTATCCTTTGGGTTCACACTTAGCCAATCTTTGGGCTCACACTCAGCCAACTTTCGAGCTCACACCTCAACTAGCATTCAAGCTCACACATCAACCAACCTTCAGACTCGCATCTATGCCAGCCTTCAGGCTCGCACCTAAGCCAACCTTCTGGCTCGCACTCAACTAGTCTTTAGAATCACACTTAGCCAGCATTTGAGCTCACACTTATCTAGCTCTCAGGCTTGTATCTAAGCCAGCGCTGAGGTTCGTACTCAATTAGTCTTTAGACTCACACTTAGCTAGCTTTCCAGCTCACACTAAACCAACTATTGGGCTCTCATTCAAGCTAGCCTTCAGGCTCACACTTAGCCAGCTTTCTAGCTCACATCCAAGGTAACCTTCAAGCTCATACCTCAGCCAATCTTAAGGCTCTCACTTAGTTAGCTTTTAGGCTCACATCCAAACTAGTCTTCAGGATTGCACCTCAATTAGCCTTTAGGATTGCACCTTAACCAACCTTCAAGCTCGCACTCAGCCAGCCTTCAAGTTCACATCTAGGCTAGTCTTTAGACTCGCATCCAATTATCCCTTGAGCTTATGCTTCTAAGCTAGCTTTTAAGCTTGTGAGCTAAGCCTCCTTCGGGTTTGCACATTTAAAGACACCCATGGGTTTGCTTAAAATTATCATAAATAGTCAAGGACACTCAAATCCAATTAATTAATATAAGGTAACTTAATCACAATAAATGAACAAAGGTCAAGTTGACTTAAATGGACCTAAATTTATCAAACAAATTGACTAAGGCCAAAATTGAGCTGGACTTAAAGTCTAGGCTAAGTGTATTCAAACTAAATTAGTTCAAATCAAACCCTAATCAAGTTTAAGTTGGGTTAATTCAAAATCAAGTTAAATTAAAATTGAACTAAACTCAAAGTCAAACCAAAACCAAATCGGGCTGAGCCTGAACCAAAGTCCAGCAGACCCAAACTCAATAAAGATCCAACACAAGGTCAGATTCAACTTGAGCTAAATGCAATCAAACTCAAATCAAAATCAAACCCTAAACATTAAATTGAATCGAATCATATTCGAATCAAAATCAGTACTGCTCCAACTAGAGTCAACTATCAGTATTTGACAAATATTCTTCTAAAATTGATGTTAAGCTTGGTGGATTGAATTTATTATTGAATATTTAGTGACTTTGATGCTTCACATAGTTTCCCTTGTCATGCTATAAAGCAT
Organism: Trichopus zeylanicus subsp. travancoricus; assembly: GCA_005019695.1. Lineage (NCBI taxonomy): Eukaryota > Viridiplantae > Streptophyta > Magnoliopsida > Dioscoreales > Dioscoreaceae > Trichopus > Trichopus zeylanicus. Next base: position 180,840 of record RXID01002396.1, on the reverse strand, counting down.
CAGTGTGAGGCTAATCACCAAGGTTTTAGAACTTATCACTATTTTCTAAGAAGGAGTTAGTGAATTATAATTCAGTTAAGTTTTAAACATCGAGTTGAATCAATTCAAACTCAAATCAAAGTTGAGTGTTGAACTAATTTCAAATTAAACTCAAACCTGAACTATTATTAGTCCCGACAGAGCAAATTAGGGTCAAACTAAGTCCTAATAGGTGTGTTGAGCCCTTGGTAATACTCCAAAGCCATGAACAACAGGTGATGTTACCACCTTGATTTGAACAAAAGCTAGTTTGAGTAAAAGTAAATAAGATCAAACTAAATCCCACTGGGTGTGCTACAAAACAAAGGCCTTTGATAACATTTTGAAGCTATGACCAATCCCACAAACCATTGGTAATGCTATCAAATTAAAGAAGTTAAATGCCAACCATTTAAAGTTATTGGTCACATTTCAAGTTAAGAAGCTGTTGATGATGCACCCTCAAAGCTAGTCAACCCCCAGAAGTAGTTGACCATGCTTTTAAAGCTAGTCAACCTTATAAGCAGTTAATGATGTAGTCTTCAATCTAATCAACCCCCACAAGCGGTTGATGGTGTGGCTCCTCAAGCTAGTCAACCTTTAAAGTAGTTGATGATGCACCCTTCAAGCTAGTCAACCCTCAAAGTAGTTGATGATGCACTCTTCAAGTTACTCAACCTCAAAAGTAGTCGGTGATGCGCCCTTCAAGCTAGTCAACCCTCAAAATAATTGATGATACATCCTTCAAAGTAGTCAACCCCAGAATTAGTTGGTGATATATTCTTCAAGCTAGTCAATTCCAGAAGTAGTTGACAATGAGCTACTCAAACTGGTCAATCCCAGAAGTAGTTCACAATATACCCCTCAAGCTTGTCAACCCTAAAAGTAGTTGACAATGTAGTTTTCAAAGCTATACCCCAATCTTATAAGTCATTGGTGACACTATCAAACTGAATGAAGTTATTACCAATGCTCAAAGCTATTGGAAATATTTCAAACTCTTCCCATTCCCTTCCACATCCCGTCGGACGATGCCATTAATACTTGCCAGAGACTAGGTCAATTTAGATCAGATGCCACATAGTCTAATTAGGAGAATGGGGCAAAAGCACATATCAAAGCTTTTTCTCCATTCTTTCTTTATTTCTTTCATCCTTTCAATAATTCTATATTGGAATTCATTGTAAAGTGAGGGTAATCACTTGCTTAAGTAATATATTATCTCTTAAAATCAATCAAATATCTTTTTTCTTTTTTTGTGTCTCTATTTTATTAGCTAGTTTTTTTGCTTTAGGAGATTCTTGACAATTATCAAAGTAATTAACAATACAGACTTATACCTATTGAAAGTCAATGTTTCCACAATACTTAATAGTGCACTTCAAATTAAAATAAATTTTGATTTGTGATTTGAGGTTACTCTCGGGGTCTCCACTACTCCTATGCCACCAAAATTGATCCCACAACCCCTGGGCTGATCTTGAATTAATTTAGATTTTCAACGAGCTCTTTAGCTAACCATGATTTAAGCGTTCAACAAGTTTACAAGCTAGCCTTAGTTTGACTAGATAATCAACAAGCTTGTAAGTTGGCCTTAGTTTAACTAGATGATCAACAAGCCAATGAGCTGGCCTTAGCCCAAATAAATGTTCAGTAAGTTCACAAGCTAGCCTTAGTTTGAATAGACATTCGACGAGCTTACAAGCAAGCCTTAGTCCGAATAGATGTTCAATGAGCACAAAACTAGCCTTAGTCTAAATAGATATTCAGTGATCTTGTGGACTAGCCTTAGTCAAAATAGATGTTTGGTGAGCTCACAAGCTAACCTTAGCTTGAATAGATATTTGGTGAGCCTGTGGGTTGGACTGAGTTCAAATAGACATTTAGTGAGTCTGCAGATTGACCTTAGTTCAAAGAGATGTTTGGCGAGCCTATAAGTTGGTTTTAGTTTGAATAGATGTTTAGCAAGCTCGCAAACTAACCTTAGTTTGACTAAATACTCAATGAGTCTGCAGGCTGACCTTAGCTGAATAGACTTTCTATGAGCCCACGAGCTTATCTTAGTCTGAATAGACATTCAGTGAACTCACAAACTAGTTTTAGTCTGAATAGATATTCGACAAGCTTACGGGCTAGTCTTAATTCGACTAGATATTTGGTGAGCTTGCAAGCTAGCCTTAATCCGAAGAGACATTCGGTGAGCTTGCAAGTTGGCCTTAGTCCAAATAAATATTTGAAAAGCTCACAAGCTGGCCTTAGGCTGAATAGATGTATGACGAGCTCGCAAGTTGACCTTAGTCTAAATAGATATTTGGTGAGTCTGTGGGCTAGCCTTAGTCTGAATAGATGATCGGCGAGCCTATAGACTAGCCTTAGTCCAAATAGATGATTGGTGTATTTGCGGGCTGACCTTAGTCAAAAGAGACATTTGACAAGCTTTCAAATTGGCTTTAATCTAAATAGACGTTTTGCAAACTTGGAAGCTAGCTTTAGTCTGAATAGACATTTGATGAGCTTACGGATTGGCCTCAGTCCGAATAGATATTCAGCGAGCTTGCAAGCTAGCCTTAGTCTAAATAGACATTCAGTGAGCTCGCAGGCTGGCCTTAGTCCAAATAGAAATTTGGCTAGCTCACAAGCTAGCCTTAGTCTAAATAAATATTTGACGAGCTCGCAAGCTGGCCTTAGTCCAAATAAATATTCGGTGAGCTTGCAAGTTAGCCTTAGTCCAAATTGGTTTCAAGTGAGCCCATAGGCTAGCCCTAGGTTAGAGGGGAGATCCATCATTACCCAGGGGAGTAGTAGGTGGTCGCGAGTATGAAGATGATGGTTGTACAGATGTGGATGCGATAGAGACAAGCAAAGTCATGGGTGGCAGCAAGCATTGGGTGAGCCAATTCCTCTTTCCTCTGAATCTTCTCCTTTGATTTGCCTCCTTTCTTTACTTCCCAAATATTTTTGTTTTATTCTTTTATCAACTCAATTGCTATCTCTCTCATTTTTTTTAAGTGGCTGAATTTTTCTCTTTTTTTTGGCCAACAACTTTCTTTTTTTTTTTTTTCCTTATTTTCCATCTTGAAGCCCGAAACCCCTACTTCATTCTTCTTCTCTCCAATTGGAGCAAGGGCTTAGCCCTTGCTCACCTCCTCTTTGGATTCATGACTAGATCTGACCACATGTGGGTAAGACCAATGGAGGGCAGCTCTCCCACTGGCAACTCAAGGACCACATGAGTGGTGAATGGTCAGCGAGCAGGTAGTTGAGGTGTGGAAGCAAGCCAACTGTTGTATTGATAGATTCAAGCAGATGGGAAGGGCTGGTTAGCATGTGGGATGTGGTCTGGCTAGGCAATGGTTGTCAGTTAGTGTAGAATGGTCTAAGCAGTAAGGAGGTATGGATACAATGGCATGGTTACAAAGGTAAGCAATTGGGTGTAGGGTTGCCAGAGCGGTGGTGGTGCACGGTGGAGACAAAACTATGGTTCCTTTGAAGGAGGAAGAGAAGACAAGCAATGAGAAAAGAAAGGGAAGCTAGACATTACCTGCTCTTGTTACTTTTTTGCAACTGATTTATTTTTCTTCAAAACTTCAATTCTTGATGATCTTCCTCTTAATTTAGCTCTCTAGGAATCCTACATCTGATCTCTCTCCTATTTCATAATGTCAACAGGTTTATATAGGGTTTGAGAAGATTGAGTTACTTTGAAAATAATCTCTTTTTATTTAAAATTTTAAATGATAGACATGATTGTAGATGGATATGGATATAGCTTATCTTGAGTTTGGATGAGTATGTGAGAAGATATGGATGTAATTTATTAGATAACTTTATTTTAAGATTGGATAAGATTGTATATGAGAAAATTCAGATATTGTACTCACTTCTGGATATTGAATTTATAAGAGGGTTATTTGTGAATTTTTTCCACAAAATTTAGACCAAATTATAAATATATGAATTTTAGGGGCTTCTTTGCAAAAAGAACTTATTTATAGAATTCTGAAATCTCTAGAGTCTTTTTTTGAATAAAATTTAAATTTATTCACAAATAAAAAATTTTGAAAAATTTATTTGTAAAAAATTAAAATTCTAGGGGTTTATTCATGAATATAGGATTTTGAGGGGTTTATTCATAAATTCTAAATTTTGCGGGGTCTAATTTATAATTTTAAGATTTTATTGGACTTTTTCATAAAATTTTTATCATAGGGACCTATTTGTAAGAAAAATATGGACAGAAACCTTATTATGTGAATCTATTTAATCTAGAGACCTATTTGTGAAATACTTATATTTTTCATTTTAACCCAGATTTTAGATGAATTTTTGGACCCAATTTTAGTCTCCATATACAACCCACTCAGCCCACTTTAGTTTCAAATTCGAGTTGAGCTCAATTTTTGGTCAAATTTTACTGCATTTTAGATTCAATTAAAACCCACACTTGAGTTATAATTTAGTATCATACAAGTTTCAATTTTGATCATATTTTAATAAAATTTGATTATGACAAAAATAACCTCAAATAGATGATCTTAACAAGTGATTTGGCTTCCACCCACTTGGTAAAGTAGTCGATAGCAACTACTAAAAACTTTCTCTGTCATGAGGCTATTGGAAAAAGACCTAGAATGTCCATTTCCCATTGATCAAAGGGTCAAACCATCTGGATCTGCTAGAGTTAAACTGTGAGACTATGTTGTACCAAGGCATATCTCTAATATTGCTCACATTTAGGAACGAACTCAGTTGCCTTAGTAGTCATGTTGATCCAATTACATCCTTGCTTGAGGAGCTTGTGCTTAAGGGCTTGTCCCCTTTTGTGGCTTCCACATATCCCCTCACAAACTTTGCGAAGGGTGTACTTAGATAGTGGAGGAGTGGTCACATAAGTAACCTTTTGTGCAAAATGTCATCTACTGAGGTGAAGTTCAGGGACAACCTCTTGATCTTCAAGGCTTCCCTTAGATCCTCAGGAAGTCATCCTTCTCTAAGATAAGAGATTATGGGATCCATCCAACTGAGTTTTGTGTCTACAATGTTTACTTCGACAGCCTCAGAATAACTCGATTGTTGGAGTGTTTCCACAAAGATTTGCCTTGATGCTAAATTCAATGAGGCTGAAGCTAGCCATGCAAGAGCATTTGCCTCAGTGTTACTATTTGGAGGTACTCGCTAGATATCTACTTGATTTATTTTTGCCATGTGTTTTTGTGCCTTGATCAGGTACTAAGCAATGATTGCATCTTTGGCTTCATATTCCCCGATAACTTGCAAGCACAATAGTTAGGAGTCGTTGAATATCTTGTGTTGTTTAGTTCCTACTGCAAGCACCATGCACAATTTGAGGAGAAAAGCTTCACATTCAGTGGTGTTATTCGAAGCTTCAAATCCCAATTGAGTTGAATTTTCAGCTACTCTTTCATCTAGACTTTGAAGGACAACTCCAATGCCACAACCTAACTCACATGATGAGTCATTGACCTGAACCTACTAGGTATAATGTAGCCTCTACAAAGAAGTCTGCTAAAGTCTAAACCTTGATAGTCTTCCAAGCCTTGAAAGTTATGTCAAATTGACTTAACTTGATAGACCATTTGACCAATCTTCTTAAGATTTTTTATTTTTTGTAGTGTTTGCTAAAGTAGGAGATTGGTGAGGACAATGACCGGATATGCCTGAAAGTATGGATAGAGCTTTTGAGATGTAGGCATTATGGTGTACGCCAATTTCTCTAGTAAAGGATATCAAGTAGCCATCCCAATAAGTACATGACTTCATATAGTATAGAGGATATTGTTTTCTACCCTGGTCACTTCTTAGTACTAAGCTCATAGCCTAGTCTAAGGATGTTATATAGAGGAAGAGTACCTCATTTGGCTCAAGTATTACCAATATAGGAGGTTCGGCTAGGTATTTCTTAAGATTTTCAAGGACTCTATCACACTTCTTTACCTATTCAAATCCTGAAATCTACTTAAGTACCTTAAGAAAAGGAAAACATTTCTCATCCGACCTTGATAAAAAATGATTGAGGGCTGCCAAGAATCCTGTGAGTCTTTGCATTTCTTTGAAAAAGCTTGGGGCATCATTTTTATGACAACCTCAATTTTCTCAAGGTTAGCTTCTATTCCTCGCTCCGAGACAAGGGGGCTGCGGAATTTTACCAGTAGGTCATCAACATATGCCTACACATTTATTCTCAACTAAGGTTTGAAAATTTTATTTACCATCATTTAGTACATTGCTCTTATATTCTTCAGTCTAAATGGCATCACGACATAACAAAAGGCGCCTTAATCAATGATGAAGGTAGTTTTCTCCTTATGCTTGGGGTGCATTAGAATCTGGTGATAACTCGAGAAGGCATCTAGAAAACATAGGAGTTGTTGACCCAAAGTAGAGTCCACAAGTTGATCTATCTTTGGTAAAGGGTAACTATCTTTTGAACAAACTTTGTTCAAGTCAGTGAAGTCAATGCACATTCTCCACTTACTATTGAATTTCTTTGCCATTACCACATTTGCTAACTATTCGGGGTAATGAACCTCTCTAATGAACCCTGTATTGAGAGGTTTGCTTACCTTCTCTATGATGGCTTTTTTACGATCAAGGGCAAAATGTCTCTTTTTTTTTTACTAGCTTATAATTTTCAACCATCGCTAGCTTGTGTTGTACCATGGAGGGATCAATGCAGGTAGGTCCTTGGAAGACTAAGCAAAAATGTCTCTATTTTTTTACAAGAACTCTCCCAATTTAGTGTGTAATGACTCCACGAGGTTCACTCCAAGCTTTAAGGTTCTTCTAAAGCTTTGGTTAATGACAAGTTTGATGAGTTGCTCCATAGGTTTGGTATAGATCCTCTTTGGTTCGGTAGCAGACTCTTTGATTTAAATTAGCCACTCCTCAGATTCGGTATCATCAAATTTTAGTTTGGTAGTAGGCTCATTGACTTTTACCACCACCAAGGCCTTGCCTTTTTTGTCAAAGTTGTTGTGCTAATAAGTTACCTCACACTTTTTTGTTAGGCTTTGGTTACCCCATGTCTCACCTATGCCAAGTTTAGTTAGAAATCTCATAACTAGGTGAAAAGTAGAGATTACCACTTGGAGTTAGTTAGGTGCTAGTCAGCCAAATATCATGTTATAGGTGGAGTGTATCTAAAGCACCATGAATATTAATTTGATCGTGGTGCTCCTAGGATTCTCTCTGACTGTGAGGAGTAGATTACTCATGCCAATTTGAGTCACAAAATTTTTTACAAATCCAGCGAGGATCCTGATATATGGTTCCAATTTTTGTTTTGTTTTCATTTAATCATAGACTTGGGTGAACAAAATATTCATTGAGCTTCCTGTACCTATCATTATACATTGTATAGCATAGTTATCTATAATTACCGAGATGACTAATACATTATTGTGCGGTGTCAAAATTCCCTCTAAATTCTTTGCCAAGAAGATAATATCCTGATGTTCGGGCTCATAATGTTGTTTCTTGATTTTTGCTTTCATCTACTTATGCCCCCCAATGATCGTTCAACATTTTGAGACTAACATTGAGACTTCACTCTAAGTTGGCAGGCTTGTCAGGATCATGTTGAGGTTACCTATAAGAGGTAGATTATGCAATTCTAGGATAGGATTCTTCTGAGGAGAAGTCCACAGATGGTGTTCCTACAGGTGAGCTTCTTCATTTCGTACACCCCGATATACAAATTGCCCAAGGTGCCTGCCTAATGAGTCTTTCTATCTCATCTTTGAGGTGCTAACACTCTTCGGTATTATGGCTATGCTCTCAGTGGAAATAACAATACCTTATCTTGTTGAGATTTTGTTGAGTAGTGTAGATTGTGTATGGTCTTCACAAGAAGGTTTTCTATTCAATTTGTGTAAGACCCTCAATCCTTGAGTCACTTAGTGGTGTGTAAGCATAAAAATGTGGCTGACACTCCAATCATTTGGTACACAACTTTTTTAGTTTGGGGAGTTTGACTTCCTGAGGTTCCTCCTTTAGTTTGTTGCTGCTCTTAGATTTCTTTTTAGTTGAAATAAATTTTTTGGCACCGATGTACTCTCTGGCCAGCTAGATAATTTTTTCTAGACTTTTAGGAGGTTGGTATGTCATCTTATAGGCAACCTAAGGCTATCAGACCCCCTTGATCATAACATCAAGGATGACGGAACTGTCCAACTCGGTAACCTCTAATTGAGATTTGTTAAACGAAGCCCAACAATCCCTGAGGCTTCTCCCTCCTTCTGCTTTAGTGTCAATAGTGTTAAGGGGTCTTTTTATGAGGTAGCAGCAAAATAAACTATTTTATGAACTTGTCCACCAAGTTATCAAAATAGGAAATTGAGCACTTTGGAAGCCCGATATACTAGACTCAGGATGAGCCCTTTGAACCGTCATATACCTTGCAGGGAGGCTATCCAAATTTTGATTAAGCAAGAGAATATGCAATCTTGGGGATCAAAGGAGTTTTATATCTCATGTGTCTTAGACGACCATGTGCTACAAATCTTTCACGAGTTGTGTATGTCATAGTATCTCTCTAGGGTATCTTGTGGATCTCTAGTCGAGGCTTGATTGGCATGTGAAAGATATGTAGCCTCGGCAGTTGAGTCATATGTGGGATCACCTCAATCATAATCTCTTGAGGCTCAATATCGAAGAGGAAATGCCTTCGATGGTTCATAATAGCTTGAATGTTATTGTGCCCTTGGGGTGTATTGAGCTCATGGTGTGCTATGGTGTTTCATATGATTGATTTTGGGCAACACCTTTGATTGGGGCTCGATCATGAAGTCAAGTTTGCTATTGAGTTTGTAGGTTTTGTAGAGCTTATACTTGAACCTCAAGTTTTTGTGTCATCTACTGGACAATGGTGGTCAAAGTTTGAAACTCCTGATGACCCATCGAGTTAGAGGGTCACGAGGGCGCCTTTGGTATCACCTAGAGGGGGACTCCCCTCGGCTATTGTTGTGGTTGTGTCACTGAGTTGGTTTGTTGGAATAGGCTAGGTGGCTCGCTTGATGAATTATGCAACTTTGTTAGCATTGGAGATGCCTGGCCCTAGGCAAATTCTTCGACGATGATGGTTGTACTGCTCTAGGAGGTATGGTAGAGAGATTATTAGTGATATCTTAAATCAATGAGAAGAAGTGACAGAGAAGCTCTCAATAAAACTAATTTATTGATGAAGTTCAGTTCATGACCAGTTTTGGTTCAAGAGGCTCTTTGAGATCAATCCACTAGGTCTCTCTTTTACTAATTTGCAACACAAGAAAAAGGGTGATGAGGACCGCCGAGAGCTCTCTAATGGTGGCTACTCTAATGCTCAAGTTAGTCACATGCACACAATGTATATTCCAAAGAAGAAAAGAGTATTCGTCCCTACCTTATTGAAGATAGCAGTATTTATAGAGTGTAGAACATATTTGAATTCCACCATTTAGGAGCCGTAATCTGGCCATATTACCCATAAGAAATAGCTATGGATCCTAGATCTCTTGGAATCTCCTTCCTTATAGGAGCTCACAATGACTTGGACTCTCCTCTACTCACACCGAGATATCTAACCTTAAGGGTAACTCAAAGTAGTCTCATTACAAAACTCTCTATTGAGGGCACTGAGCCCCCCATAGGTTGGTCTCAGGGTGATTTTTCACCTTGAGTGTATCAATTCATAAGTGATTTAGGATTTGATTCTTATTGACTCTTTGACTTGAATGGTTCACTTTGATGTATCATCGTATATAATATCAAAAATATATTTATACCTAAGTAGTCTGGGAAGTGGAAGGAGTCTCCCTTAAACTAGCCTAGCTACTGCCAACATTGCCTTGCTACTGGGATCTACACCTGTAACCTCCTTAATTTCTCACAAAAAATATGTATTAGCATTACAAATAAATATTTTATGTATGCTACAAAATAGCAAAATTTGGTTTATATCTCTGATTGTGTAGTAGACCAAGACATAGTATGAGAGAGTTGGTCAAATATCTCCTTATTGAACCTCTCTAATATTGAACTAATCTCTACGTGAACAATTGCTTGCAGTTGACTATGGGTATAATGAGGTTGCTCTTCTTGCGAGGCTCTTAAAGAGGACCTAGAGATAGTTCTGAGAATTGGTCTCATACCAAATATCCACACATAGTTATATCCATCAGGTTTGAACACCTGATCATAGAGAGTATTCTAGGAAAGCAGTTTCTGAGAGAAAGTCCTCCAATTGAGACTGCCTTAGTTAAGTGATATTCTCCTGCAATATGAACACTAAAAATATTAGTATTATCTTATTAAAAAATATTGACAAAATGTCTATCCTTCTTGCATGGGATGCGAGGAAAACATCCAACCAAGAAGACTCAATTCCAATGGATGTCTCAAGCTGCAAATACTATAATCCATAATAAATTAGATAAGATAAATAAAGTGACCCAATTTCTGATTATAAGTTGCAGAATATACCTCAGCTCTCAAGTTAGTATATCCCTTATGTCTGAGAGGGTGGCCATTATCTGATGCCTTCTATACCTTTTGTTTATCTAACTCAATTCCTGAAAGAAGAATGAAATATTATTAGGCCATATAATGTTAGTAATAACGGTATTCATATTTCAATAATCGAAAGGCTAGAGAAATACCCAAGCTTCTCTTGTCTGCCAATTTTTGGTCAGAACATGCCACTGTTCTTCCTCTATTATCGAATTTGGACAAGTACCAAATCTCTTTAGTTCATTATTGTATGGTATAAAGTATTTCTTCTTTAGACCCACCTTCTAGTCTTGCTAATATTTGCCAAGGATTCGCATAATATCTTTCTTTACATTTTCCTTCAAATTTATATTGGTTTGAACACAAAAATATTAGAAAAGTCAGAAACATACAAAACATAATGAATGTAATTAGGCAAAAAAATATAATATAAATAGATATTATCTTTATATATTTTTCTTCTTTTCTTAGGGCATAACCCACCAATCAGTATAGGTCATCAACAACTTATTGTCATCTTTTAAAAAAATTCCCAATTGGGTTAAGAGTTATGCCGAATTCCACCAATAACCTAATTGTGGTTGATACTAAGCAACAATCTAAAACCATCGGTACTACATACCCCTATAGGTTTGTTAGGACCAAGAAGGATCCTACTTATAGACACTACAGAAGGACCTTTAAATGACATAATAACAAAAAAAATTACAATATTAAAAATATTAAATCAAGTTAAATATGAACTAGATAAATTTAGCATTGAGTTGCATACCTTCATCACTATCATAATGTATATCCTAATCGACCTACTCTGGAGCGGCAAAGTTCATGCTATCACCAGTGGAGTCCTTATTAAAATCTCCACTCATCTCGAATATTGGAACTGTAGTCTTGGTATCTTGCAATGCCTCCACTGTATCTCCCACATATCATGCTTTTCCTTTGTGATCCATGACGATCTACAAATGAAGAACACATTTAAAAAAATAAAATAATTTCACAAAATAAGTATATCACAAATAGAAGATAAATATCGAGAAAATACTTACAAATATGAAGGAAGCAAATTATGTAGCAAATTTCACGGAGTAGTACACCAAGCATATCATTTGGAATGTAATGTAATAAAAAATAACATCAATCAAATAAGCAATATAACAATAGATAATCGTAAATAACAAATAATCATTCATACAAAATTCTAATCTAACATGATAATAATATTTATCTATCATTTTCTTCAGGCATGAAATCATCATTGTTATTATTGCTAACATATTTGTTATCTTCTAAAAGAATTTCCTCTTCTATATTGAATTCACCAGTCATGTTGTCATCTTCATGATCTTCTTCCACATGCGGTTGACATAAATTGATATATGGCTCATATATCATTACTCCTTCAATGTTTCTGTGTTTGAATTCTTAGTCAAAATTGTCTAGTTATTGTGTGGTGCAAGGCTTTACATTTGGCTCTCCACATGTGTCACTGCCTACTATGTGATTGAAGGCATCAAGGTAATCTCTTGGAGTCATCTCCATAACTATGTGCCACTCTGGATATAAAGAATCTACCACGTAAAATTACCTGATGTGTTTAACGCATAAGAATATGAGGCTTATCTATATGTTGGTTGTGTTTGTATATTAGACGGTTAAAGTTTAGTATTGTATATCCAAACTCATTGATTGTTACTTCGACATTATTGTTGACCTAATCACATTTGAACAATTCAAGCTTAAATTCATTATTATACCACATCTCAATAATATCCATTAAAATATTATAGAATTGTACAACTCTTGATGTGAGATTCTTGTCCTTTGTACTTGCAAAACTTCTTGTAGCTATCTTTAAAGTTACGCTACTATTTTGCATATGAAGGTTCATCTCTAGTATTTTTATGTAAAATTTAAAACTATTTATAATGTATCTTGAGTATCTCTTCATCCATTTGTTAGGACCAGTAGTCAAGAGTAATATCTCTCCTGGAATCTCAGACATCTTACTACTTTTTTCTAATCCAACAATCTAAAATAAGTCATGTGTTAGAAATCAGGCTTATAAATGTCTACATAATGTGTAGATTAAATCTTAGTTATATAATCCCTAAACCACTTAATAAAGGTGTCACTATAAATTTCTTCTATTCAAACTCTCTACCTTAACATCGTCTATCAAACTTTATCAACTTTAAGTGTTCTCTACAAAATAGATTTTAATTCTTTTAAAAGGTAAGTAAGTAATATTATAGTTCATTAGAGTTGATCTAACCATTGGATACACTCGTGAAAGATTGCCACATATCCATATTAAATAGTATATAGCAGTGTGCTTGCATCAAGTCTTGCCTATATAATGAAGTCTTTGCTAAATCCCAATTTGACACCCCTCTCTGCCATGGAAATAACCATCACAGTATTCTATGCTATTTTCGGTGCTAATATAGTGCCATTATAAGTAAAATTGGCATCAAAAACCCATTAGCCATGCTAATTTATAATATTAATAAAATGTCGAGCTAAGTAGTATCATGAATATTCATGACACTAAATTAGTGCCGCTTAAAATCAATAGCGGTGCGCAACACTAGTACCGCTAATGTATAAAATTAGCACCTCTAATAGGTCCACAATGGGAACATACTGTACCATGTCTCTACAACATAAACCAATTTTGAATGCATTTTCATTTATACACAATATGTTTGATATGTAAAATATAAACCAATTGATACATATAGAATATTAAAAATATAAATACAAATACAATTCATACAGCTTGAAGCAAAAGTTTAACAATATAATATAAAGTTATTATACAATACAAACCATCCAAAAAAAGGAAGAATATCATTTTATGGCCCTGTCCATCTACCCTGCTCCCGATTGTTAGCTCTTATATAGTCTCCTTATATAGGTCTAAATGAATATAAATGAAAACTTAAATTTTGTATAAATAATAAAATATGTGAGTATTCATCATGCAAATAACCTATGCCTAAATGTACATACTCAAGTCTCCACCCCCATACCAATATTTGTTCCCAACTCCTATCCCCTGCGCTTGCGCCTGTGCGTGCATGCATGCCTAAATCATCATCCTCGTACCCAAGTCACCACTCCCATGCCTAAGTTGTCACTCTCTTTCTTTTACCCGTGTCTATAAGCGATGATGTTCAACATGTGTAATATCAAAATGTATGTGTACCTAAGCAATCTGGGAAGTGGAAAGAGTTCATCTCAAACTAGCTTGGCTACCACCAATATTGCCTTACTACTAGGATGCTAGACTTGGAACCTCCTTAATGTTTCACAAAAAATATATATTAGTATTACAAATAAATATTTTATCTATACTATATAGTAGCAAAAACTAGTTCATACCTCTGGCTGTGGGATAGACTGAGACATGCTATGAGGGAGCTGGTTAAATATCTCCTTCCTAAATCTCTCTAATGCTGAGGCAATATCTATTTAGACAATCACCTGTAGTCAACTATAAGTATGCTAAAGTTGCTCACCTTGCGAGGCTCTTGAAGAGGACCAAGAGATAGTCCTGAGAGTCGGCCCTATACCAAATGTCTGCACCTTAACATATTTGTCAAGCTTGAATACCTGATCATGGATCATATTCTAGGCGGTCGTATCTGAGGGAGAGTCCTCCGGTTGAGACTACCTTAGGTGAGTAATCTTCTCTTACAATATGAGCAGTAAAAATATTAGCATTATTTTAGTAGAAAAAAATATTGACAAAAACTATGTAAAACACTCATTATGGTAGTTGTGAATGTTGTGCCGACTAGTTGTCCATCTTTCTTAATATGGGACACGAAGAAAACATCTAACTTGGAAGGCTCAGCTCTAATGGACACCTCAAGCTGTAAATAATATAATTCATAATAAATCAAAAATACTAAATAAAGTGATCTAACTTCTGATTATACGATTGCCACGATGTCTAAATTAAATAGTATATAGTGAGGCACTTGTGCCCACTAATTCTTGCCTATATAATGAAGTCTTTTTTGAGCCTCATTTGGACATTCCTCTTCACTGTAGAAATAACGATCTTAGTTTTGAGAAGACTTAGCGAAATTTAATTGAAAGTCATTTAGGCATATTACGCGAAAAGCCATATATTCCTCCGTTAAATAGCTTTCTACTATAGAGTCTTCTGGATAAGTTTGGTTTCGCACATAGTTCTTCAATTTGAAAAGATGCTTGAATAACAATATGATCGTTCATTATCATGGATGGAAACAATATACGTAAGTTAAAAATAAAAATTTTTAACAAACAATCACGTCTTATTGCGAATTTACAAAAAACCACCAATCTTATCACTATTAGCAAAAAAACACTTGCCTTATACCATAAATTTATAAATTAAAAAAACCGCCTCAATTAAAATTTAGAAAAAATAATTTAATTTATTTTACTTTTATAAATTAAATTGATATAAAATTTAAAATTATTTTTATTCAATTTTATTTTAGACAATTATTTCTTAATTATTAGATAACCGGTTTGACAAAATTGGATTTTAAATTTTTAGTTTTATAAAATCAAATAACTGATCTTTCATAAAAACTGAAGATAACTTATTTTTCATATTTATTTATGAGTCAAGTTTTTATGAAAAATTGGTTTTCTAATTTTATAACAATGAAAATTTAAAATTTAGTTTTGTCAAACAGTTTGTCTGATAATTAAAAATAATTATCCGAAATAAGACTAACTAAAAATAATTTAATATTTTATTTAATTTAATTAATAGAATCAAATTAAATAAAATATTTTTGTAATATTTTAATCGAAGTGATTTTCTACAAATTTACAGTACAAGCCGAGAAGTTTTTTATTAATAGTGATAAGATAGGTAATTTTTCATAAATTTATAATAAAATAAGTGGTTGTTTACTAAAAACTCTAAAAATAATCATCAAAGTTTACATCTCAACCGAATACATACAACAATACTACTAGGTTCCGCATGTATTGTTTCATTCAACAGGTGAATAGGCAAGTGTTTCATGATATCAAAAAATAAAAGCAAAAAAAAATTTTTAAGGTGGTAAAGAGTCTGAATGATTCTAGACTGCAAAGTTTCAAAGTCAAATGAGTAGTTGCTTTTCACATACAAATGTCAGAAGATATTGCTCATTTCAATTAGAGATTTGAATACATGCTTAGGTAAATATCTTTACACTGCAATCAATAGTAACTATTGTAACTGGGAACTAATAGACGAAGAAGATTAGATATGCCTCTCTACCATATCTATACAAATAGAATAGTCTATTTATACAGAATGGTAAAGAGGGCCCCCCCTATGATTTATGATCATAGAGATCTATACAAATATGAAACGCTATGTTTACCTTTACCAACTTGATCTTATTGCGCCCAGTAACAAACATTCATGAACCATTTCTCATATTGTGAGAAAATGCAGAGTCCCAGAAGGTATCACAGATCAATCCTCTCATATCATCGCCTTTATTGTCAATTATTGTCACATTAACTGTCTAATTTGGTGGATTCGATCTGTTTAAATATCGCGGTTCTTCACTATAAAATATCCAATTCATGGTCAAGTATGCATATTCATACGATCAATATATAGATACCGAATTTTTTGACCTAGTCTTTTGCTCTTGTAGGCATAGTCCAAAAATGCATTTACACCATTAACATTTTTGGTATTTAGTTGGTTCTTTATCTTGAATTAACTCCTATCCATGTCTTAGAACTATATGTAATTCTCATATCAATACTCGGTACATACACAACCTTCATCAGTAAATTTGATTTCTAGCCTTATAACTATTTAAGTAGATTTTGTTACCCAACTCTAAATTTGAATTTGACAAGAATTAAAATTGGACTTTTGGCCTAATTTGCAATGGGTGGAGTCTAATTTGAAGTAAATATGAGCTAAAATTGTGGACTCAAATATTGAATCAGACCAAACTAATCGATCACTTGATGAGCCGGTCAATTGATTCTCACAAACTAGATTTGGTGGCATTCTACTGGTCAACTGATTTCCCAATCAGTTGACCAATTATGATAAATTGGGACTAGAGGCCAATGACTACTTGATCGATCAATCGGTTCCTTAATCGGTCGTTCGATTCAGGTGCCATTTGTAGAAACAGAAATAAATCCTCTCCAAATTCATTAAAAATCCATGATATCTTCAATCAAGGGGATTGTAGTATTAGGATATTCAATCGAAGATCCAAATCTGAGCGCTAAAGGCAAGAATATATCCATCAAATCTCGAAATTAAATCAATCAATGATTCAATTTGAAGATCCTCTTAACCCTATAAAAATAGGGTAAGAGCACAAGATTTTTAGAGGAATTATAGATGAATTCACAACACAAAATTCAGAGAAAAGGGAGATCAAGAGAGCACTATCAAAAGGCAAGAAGATGTAAGGCTATTATCTTATTTTTTTTGCTTCTTTTCCTATTTTCTTCTTGCACCCTCCATTGCCATCTGCAAGGTTTCTACTATTGTTGCACCTCCCCTTTCTTTGTCAGTTGTGAGTTCCCTACTGCCCTGCACTCATGCTACCCTAGTGGAATACTCTACTGCCTAAGTTTGGGTAACCTAATCCAAACCACACCAATATGGGATCAATTTCAATGACCCAAGATGGCAATGACCTCGAAGAGCCACCTCTATATACAAATTGAAGTTGTTTTAATTTGAGTGCATTGTCAAGTATTGTGAAAACTTTGACTTCCAATAAGTAAAAACCCCTATTATTAATTATCCCAACAATTATCAGAAATCTCCTAAAATAAGAATTTTAGCTAATAAAATAGAGACACAAAAGAAAAAAAAGAAGCATCATTTGACTAATATGAAAGAGCTAGTTTATGACTTAAAGAAGGATATATCTTCACTTTACAATGAATTTCAATATGAAATTATGAAAAATATAAAAATAAAAAAAAAGGTAGGAGTAGAAGAGAAGCTCCGATATATGTTACTGTTCCACTCCTATATGCTGGACCATGTGGCATCTACTCTAATGAATCTTGACTTGATCCTCAGTAGATGTTGATGGCATTGCCCAATGAGATGTGAAGCATGATGAGAGAAGAAATGGAAGATGCTTGAAGTGCTTCCAATAACTTGATAATATTGGCGATTACTTCTTTTGGCGTTAAGAGTATTTCCATTAGCCAATAAGGCGTTGGAGATAACTTTATTAGATTGGAGTGTTTAAGTTAGCCAATAAGATATTGGAGATTGCTCTATTGAGTTGGAGTATTTTCGTTAGTCAATAAGGCATTGGAGTTAATTACATTGATTTTGAAGCATTTTTATTAGCTAATAAGGCACTTGAGTTAAATTCTTTAGGTTGGAGTGCTTCTATTAGCCAATAAGATGTTGGAGTTAACTCTATTGATTTTGAAGTGTTTTCATAGTCAATGAGGTATAGGTAATAACTCCATGGGTTTTGAAATATTTCTATAACCAATGTGACATATGCAATAAATACATGAATTTTGAAGTGTTTCTGTATCCAATGGATTAGAGGTGTGCATGACCCACCGCTAGTGGAGTTGGGCATAGTCTTGGAGTGTTGGGACTCAGTTTAATTTATTTTAGTTCTATTCAAACTTGCCATGAGCCAAGTTTCTCCTATGCTCTTGCTCAAGTTTTGACCTATTTCGGCCTAGGTTTTGACCCATTTTGGATTTGAGATGCTGCCAATGGCTTTGGTAGTACACCAAGTGAGACTCAGTTTGGCTCAATGCTTGGTTTGGGCTGATTGAGTTTGGGTTTGAACTTGGCATAGCTTGATTGGCACTTGGTTCATCTTAATTGGGTTTGAGTTTGAATCTTGACTTGGCTAAATTGGGTTTGATTCGGAGTCAATCTTGGATTCATTTTGACTTGTTCCAAAATGTGACCTAATTCAACCAAGATTCATTTTGAATTTTATTTTAATTTAGTTCAAATATTGTTTAACTTTATTAGAGCCTAATTCAAACTTAGTTCTGCTTCTGGGCCAACATGGCTTGATCCCCAATTGACCCGGGTTAGGATTGCTTGAGACTTGACTTGATTTGGACTAGTTTTTGAATCTGAGTCATCAATTTTCTATCTAAAACACAGATAAACAGTTGGGCTATCGATCAACTGACTGTGAAAGTATTATTTTTAGGTTTAATAGAATCATATGACTAGCTCGAGGACCAAACAACTAGCTAGGGGGCTTTTCTATCTGTCCGAGCTAGTTTCAGTGTACTTGTTTTGTCCATTTAGGTTCATTTGATGGTTTATCTAGGTTGATTTGATTTTGTTTATTTATCTTGGCCACATCAGCTTGAGTTCAACATAATTTTGAGTTATTAAATTAATTTTATATTTATCAATTTTGGTTCAAGAGTCCTCAAACTATCATGATGATATTATGACGACCCCGAAGGCAAGCTTTATAGCCCAAATGGTCACGAGTCTAAAAGCTGGCTTACAAACATTTGGCAAACTCGAAGGTTGGCCTATAATCTAAATGATGCGAGCTCGAGGGCTCGCTTATAGATTTTTGGCAAAACTGATGGTTGGTTTATAGTCTAAATGATGAAAGCTTGAGGGTTAGCTTATAGATGTTTGGCGAGCCTAAGAGTTGGCTTATAGTCCAAATGATGCGAGCCTGAGGCTAGCTTATAGATATTTGGTGAACCCGAGGGTTGGCTTAAATATAAAAGTGCAAGTTTAAAGCTGACTTAGAAGTACAAGCCCGAGGACTAGCTTAAACACGTGAGTCCAAGACTAACTTAGAAGTATGAGTCCGAAGGTTGGCTTAGAAGTGCGAATATGAAGACTATCTTAGATATGCAAGCTTAAAAGCTAGCTTAAATGTGCGAGTCCGAAGACTAGCTTAAACGTGTGAGTCTGGAGACTGGCATAGACATGCAAGCTCAAAAGCTAGCTTAAACATGCAAGTTTGAAGATTGATTTAGAAGTGCAAGTCAAAAGGTTGATCTAAAAGTATAAGTGCAAAGACTGACTTAGAAGTGATAGCCCAAGGACTGGCTTACAAGTGCAAGCCCAAAGGCTAGCTTAGTGGTGAGTCCGAGAGCTAACATAATGGCGAGCTTGAAGGCTAACATAATGGCAAGCCTGAAGGCAAGCACAATGGCGAGATTGAAGGTTGGCACAATGGTGAGTCCAAAGACTGGCACGATAGCAACCCCGAAGGCTGGCATAATAGCAAGCTCAAAGATTGGTATAATGACAAGCCTAAAAATTGGCATAGCGGCAAGCCCAAAGATTAGCATGGAGGCGAGTCTGAAGGTTGGTATAATGGTGAACCCAAAAGCTGGCATAGAGGTGAGCTCGAAGGCTAGCATAATGGTGAGTCTAAAATCTAGCACAAATGCGAGCCTGAATGCTAGTATAATCCAAATTTATGAATTTTAGTTATTTTGGTTCTTCTCATTCTTGTTCAAGTTCGTGTGAACTCTTATCATAGTTTCTCCTCCATCTTTAAGGAATCTCATGGTGGGCTTCAAAATATAAGTTTTTCTTGTAAGGGACGACACAATGGTGTGCAAGGGGCTGTGGGTGGTTGTGGGGTGATAGAATATGTCAATATGCCAAGGATCACAGGTGGTTAAATAGTGATAAAGTTCTATCAAGGTGCCAAGGGCTATGAGTGGCTGTAGTGGTGATGGAGTTTCATCAAGGTGCCAAGGGTCATGTGTGGCCATGGGGTGATAGAATTCCATCAAGGTGCCAAGGGCCATGAGTGGCTATAGTAGTGATTGAGCTTTGTCAAGATACCAAAAGCCGTAGGTGGGTGTGGTGATGATGGAGTATTGTCAAGGTACTAAGGGCTTGGGATGGCTGCGACAATGATAGAGCAAAGGGAAGCATCTGTGATTAGGTTCGGGTGCTCGAACTTCTCAGGTTTGGTCTCTCGAATACAGTGAGGGCTCGAGGTGGTAGGAGTATGAAGCAGCAGTAGTAGCGAAATTCTCATGGGAAGCAATGGGGAAAGAAGGATAAAATAGAAAAAAAAAAAAAAAGAAAGGGGAAAGCCTTACAAAAGCCAATTTAGGAAATTCTCACTTGATGGCAGTGCCTCAACAAAAGCCTTTGAAGATTTTGGCAAACAGATTGTATCCTTGCACTTTGAACTTAAATATTTGTATTTCAAATACTAATTATGCAACTAGTAAGGAAAAGACTACAAACTTGATAAATTACCAAAAACCAATTGGCAAACAAACACCCTTTGCTTCAAAGAGAAACACTATGATTAAACAAAAATAAAAAAAATAAAAATAAAACATTTAGATGCTATTATTCTAATTATTATTATGCCAAAGCAATGTGAAGACAACAAAGACATAAAGCATGAGTTCAAGAGAAGCACAAGCATATTTCTGAAGCTCATGTCCATCATTTTCCACATCAAAACCCAACACAAGCAATCATTCACTTTTTAAAGATTCATAACTAAAAAAAAAATTATGAGTAGGTAAATGCACCATCACAAAAAAAATTATGAATGTATATGCAGACATAAATTTGAATAAGCTGGACTATGCACCAAATAATTTGAAATGGATAAGTGTTTTCAAAAGAAGATGTCATTTCCCATTAGTCATCACAAGTTGAAATAATTATAGAACCCAAAAAACCTTCAAGAACAGTAATTGAAATTGACGATGTACCTAGGACTTAACTTTTATTGCAAAGGGAAAAATGATGATCTTAAATGTTATTAAGCGAGAATCCATGAATCCATCAGTTGTTCTATATCCATTACAAATATACCAATGTGATATCAACTTCATATATGAATAATAGATCACAAAGGGTTTCAAATTTTCAAAGAAATTATCATATTTAGAAGCTACAGAAGTAATTTGTTGAAGATAAATTAATGGATCCTCAAACTCATCCTTTGTAGGGCAGAACACATCGTAGATAAGCAGCAAAACACAAAGTGATATGAACTGATTATGACAAAGTTGCTCCATAAAAGTGAAAAGTTGTCAAAAAAAGGAAAGATAAAAAGATTAAAATATTTCTCAATCACAACAGATGAGAATTTTCATTCAAAAAAAATAATTTTTCCAACTGTAGCAAAATCCCTCCATATCCTTATCATAGGAGAATAAAATAAATGAAAAAATTAGCAATAATTCGGCATTATACTTACGAAAACGAAAGGATAAGATAACGAAAATTGCTTGACCTTTTAATTCAATGCAGATCAAGTTTCAATTGAAATTAAGTTTGAAAAAGCAAAAGTCGAGACGCATATCGTGCATTCTAATCAGGAGAAACCAAGCAAAATTCCATAAAAAAAGCTAAATATTAAAAAATGCAACAAATTTCCCTCAATATGAAAGCAAAATCCAACGACAGATTAAAAAAACTCACAATGTCATACCTTTTCTCATCCGCCGACCTTCATGAACACCACATCCCTAATCCTCCACAGAAATCTACAACCTCAAGTCCTAAATCTCCAGAAAGGAGACAACTTTGCTTTGAAGAAAAAGGAGGAGGGGAAAGAAGGAAGGGTTCGGGAGGAGCCGGATTCGGACGGAGGAGAGCACGCCGTCTCAGGCCATGCGGGTAAAGGAGGAGAGTCTGGGGACGGAGAGGAACTCGGGCTGGGAGAGAAGCTCGGGTTATAGCCGAATTAGTGGCTCCATATTAGTGGCACTAATTATTTTAGTGCCTCTAATATAAATCATTAGCAGTGTAATAATTTAGCGCTAATAATTTTCATATTAGTTAGCGCTGAAAATATTTCGAAATGTTGTAGTGCTAAGCTTCCACAAAAATACCAATCAAGACAATACATTTCAACAATAGAACAAGTGCAGCAAATGAATATGTTGATACAAATGGTGCCATTAACCAGTAAGTGAAGAATCAACAATGTGATCTCGTAGGATATTGTGATCAACTAGTATGAAGATACAAGGAGATTAATAACATAAATGCTATCAGCCATAAGCTAATTACTAAGAACTTTGAATGTTGTGATATAGTATCAAGACCCTATACTGGGTGATGAACATGGAAGGAAAATAGAATGCTTCCATTCATATTTTGTTATTGCAAAGTGAAGGTTAACTTTTAAGAAATAGTACAGAATCAAACCACCAATGCATTCCAATGCAAATTTAGTACATGTTTCCCTAATTCACAGACTTCTCAACTTATTCTTGAAAGATGTTCCAGTTGATACAGAACCATGTCTGAGAATAAATGTCAGACTTCATGTATGAACATTTTATTATAATACATGCATTACTTCAACAAATGGAACATGTGAAAATATGGGTAAAAATGAAAGCAGCAGGTAAAAGGTGGAGTCAGGCCTCACACTTCAAACGCGGGAACAATTCAAGGTAAAACTCAAGTAAAGGACTACAACAACTGATAAACCATCAACATAGCATCCAAAGTCCACACCATTTATTCAAACAAGGCTTCATCCAAACCAAAGAGGCAATGGATAAGCAATCAAACCAGAAGTGCAGCTTGAGATGAATCAAACCTGTCGGCGCCAGCGGCGAGGACTTGTCAATGGCAGCATCAAGGAGTTGTTAGGGACCTGTCAGCAGCACGCGGTAGCAGTGGAGAGTTGGTGGCTGCCGGTAGCGACAGTGCAGTTGCGAAGGCAGGGAGATGGTGCAATGGAGATTGCCGGAAGCAGGGAGCAGAAGCTAGGGCACGAAATTGGTTTCAGAATCTAGGGCATGAAGTCAAGGGAAGAAACTAGGGCTTGTACGGATTTTAAGTTGTCACCGCCGACGCTAAGGAATTAGCGCCGGTAATGCAACTATTGTCTGCACTAATTGTATAGCAACAACAATGGTTTGTATATTGCCAGCATTACATGATTAGTGCCGGAAAAATGAGATTAGTGGTAGCGTTACATTAGCACCTAACATTTAGCATCAGTATTCGATGATAATATTGTAGTGACCGATTTTTATGAGAAAAGTTTTTCACATTCTAACAGACGAAGAGTTTTATAATGACCACAAGATTCTACTACGATTCAACGTCAAAATTCTGCTCAACATCAAAATTTTGATCAAAGAATTGAGATTCGATTACTATTCTCTTTCAACGACATAGGTTACATTTCTCTATTTTTTATTTTTTTTTTTTTATTTCATTTGATGTATTTAAATTAGGATTTTAATTTCTTTTATTGTATTACATTCAGTCTTTAAACATTAAAAGAGGATTAGAAAGAATATTTGAGTCTTTCGTCATCAAAGCTATAGGTAAGTTTTTAAGTTTATTATTCTTTCTATTATTTCGCCTATTCCCATGAATTGGATGCTATACCTAAAAAACTCACAATTTTTTTTTCTTTTTTTCTTTTATTTGTAGATAAATGCGAAGATAAGACCATTAAGACAAAAACATTTTATGCCTAGTGAGAAAGCTCTTACAACTTTTTTGAGGACTTCACACATTTTGTAAGTCACTCTTTCGACTGAGTAAAATTCAAAATATATGTAGGCATAAAAAAAGATCTAAGTACAATTCAAGAATTGATTCATTACATAACTCAAAATTAAAACCGAAATACAACCGACCGGAAAGACTTACAATGCTATGAGATTCAGAACGCAATTACAACAGTAGCAACTAAATTTCATTCTTTTAAAATATATTTAATTAATGTTTTATGAACTTTTGTGTTCAATAACTATTCTATTTAAGTCTTAAAAGCTTAATAGAAAAATTATCATTTGTCAAGTTTAAATCCACCATTTTCTAGTTGATATCTACAAAAATTGGCCATTCATCAATTCTAACGGAAATAAATAGCCATTTTTAGTTAATTTTGTTCCATGTGCTTTGTTTGGAATTCCTGAAGATGGAATGAGGTTGATTTATTGGTTGATTGAGAGGTTTACAAATCTTGCCTCAGCTTGTGAAATTTAGGTTTTATTCTAAGGGGTAATAATAAAGCATTCCCAAAAACAAGGTATATCAAGATCAGATATAATAACAATTTGGTGGCTAAGTTCTGATCTCAAAGAAAAATCACTATATCTGTTGCCATCAAACATACTACTGTTATCACTAAAAATTCATTTCTTCCTGGACAAATACCGACAAATGGGTAAATTTTTTTATATGACTACTTATTCGTTTGGCCATTTGATGTCAACTTTTTAGAATTGGGTGGAAGCATCAATTTCTCCAAATGTTCAACTAGAAATTTCATCATTTATTCTAATTGTGCCACTAATTCTGACTGCTATGCGTAAAAGCATAATATTCTGACTATACACTACCTAGTGTATCTTTATATCATGAATGACTAATACGCGTAACCAGATCTCAATTCCATGTGTACCACCATAAAGAGGAAGATGAGTTTTAAAAATCTAAATCTCATACCACTTGCCCATGATTGACAACCAAGCCATTCTATTAAGTCTTTTGCTCAGGAGGATGTTTGCTGAAAGTAAGATGGTTCATTTGAAAAACATGTTTCAGCAACAAGGAATACAAGTTGTCCAATAAATAATAATAGCAATTCCACACAGGAAACCCACCTTGCCTGTTGCACAAAAGGCAACCGTGCTAAATCTGTGACACTTGCCCTTAAATCTCATATTTGTTATATTCAAAATCATATGCAGAACATTACAGTTGAAAAAACAAAACACCAGACTTCATTTCCTCCCCACCCATATCAGGAGGCAACCAACATATGATTTTGACAGCCAATACAGAACACATCGGAGAATTTGGATGAGACAACCATCATTTACAGCTTCAAAATCCAAAAGAAATTAATCCCAAAGATGATCTAGAAAAAGAATAATCATACACCAAATAAAATGAATTGAGAGGAGATCGCCATTATACAAAGGTCCACATGAAGAACCATTCTGAGTTCAAGAATATTTGAGGATGATACTGCTCAGCCATTAAATGGAAATGCCACTTGCCAACATATATGCAACTGCTGAAATCCTAATTTACACTGAATGCTGCTGAAAGTTATGAACTCCCGTGTGATCTGACTGAGGACATTGATTGCGCAGATACGGAGGCAGTTGGGCTGTTGGGTTCACGATCTACAGTGCCAGTTCGGCCCTTGTCACTTAACTTACTAATAGTTTCTTGAGCAATATCAACAAACCAATCATCATTAGGAAGGGCACTGCATAAATATCAGATTCAAAGACTGAACGTCAACAATCAAGCAAGAAAAACAATGCAACAGCAAAAACTGAGTAGAAATCATGCTGGCGCACTCCTAGTTTAACTAGTTCCCAATTCCCTAAAAGAAACAAAGGTGCATCAAAAAAGTTCTAAATGCAAACTACTCCAAATGCTAATGAGATTTTTCTTTTTCTCATCATTTATTTACAGTCTTAAAAAGATCTCCCAATTAACCTTTTATACTGCCTAGCATGTTCTTATTTATCAATTTTGTATAGGTTACAACAGTAATTTATCAAAAAGTCATCTTTATTGCTATACAGCAACATATAATAATGCCATGGTAAACCCCTATGAAACTACAAACAGATTTAAACATATGTTGTTCAAGCAAATAACTGTTTTCTATCTCAACAAAAATGACTAGGTTAACCATGACAAAAAATTCTATAAATAACATAAGCCAATTGAAAGGACAGAAATCTGAACAATAAACAAAGAGCTATGATCAAAAGCTTTCATCAGTTACTTATATTGATACCTGTCTGGATCCATCCCAGTTGCAGAAAAGGCAGCCATAACCCTATCTATGATGTCCATGGTAACTTGATGTACATGTCGCGATAAGTAACGGCCTTGTCCAAAAACCAGTACAAATTGCATGTCCAAATAAAACTAGAGAGGAAAATAGGCTTATTAAATGATGAATAAGAATATTTTTTTCAAAAGTTCAAACAAAAGGTTAAAATAATCAACCTGCTGAAGACCTAAGGGACCCAAAGGTTTTGGCCCCTCTTCAATATCATCCCAAAAGCTCTGATCACCTGAAAGCCACACAATTACTGTCTCCACTAGTCTCATCATTAGCAAGGTAGCAAACCTCTCCCTTCCTACAAACATATCTGCAGCTATGCCTGACATTCGATTCAATTTTGTGAATAGCTCCTGAACAAGAATAGAACAGAACAAAAATAATCAACTGTGAAGTTGTCGGTTAATGGGGAAAAACAACAAGATAATTGACCAAACTAGTACGAATCCGAATCCCATATGATAATTAATCAAGGTCTGTTCAATTTTATTATTTCTAAATCAGATTTACTGGGAGAAAGCAATAAAACACTAGTAAATCACAGCAAAACAAAAATAACACAAACAACTTGTAAAACACATGCAAGTGTCAGATGCAGATAGTAAGGGAAAAATAGAGAGACAAAAACAATTGACAAACAAGCCACATATCCAAGCAAAGTACACACTGGTCAATATCCAACAAGCCAAACAGATAGAGGTGATTTTGTAACTGTCATCTAGTTATAAAAAGGCTCTTTCCTAGAACATCTGACAAGCAGTACACTGAAACCTAAATTGTTAATGAGCTGATATCAAAACTCCCAAAGCATCTCAAAGAAACCAGGAAAGACAATATATGATAAAAGGAAGAAACCAACCTGAACAAATCCAATTTGACCAAGGTATGGTTGAAAACTTTTCCATATTGATATGGTTTACCCTGAGTAGATACTATTTGGCCTGATACTACTTAAAATTTCAGACTGGTTGAAAACTTTTCCATCTTGATATGGTTTATCTTTAGTGGATATTATTTGGCCTGATACTACTCAAAATTTCAGACCCATTTCAAATAAATAGAAAGCCATTAGTTTTATAGTGAAGCTAACTGCAAACTTCTTAAAATAGAAAAAAAGAGGGGGGAAGAAGAATTTGTTCATGGTTCTGTATGTAATCATCCCTTCCTCTCAAGATAACTGTTTTCTCATAATCTATCTTCCTGCACAATGAAATCTTTGCATTCAACATGTTTTTCCCAAGGAGTTCCATTAACATGCAGAATTATCGAGGTTATGTAAATACTTAAAATAGTTAACGTTGATACCTGAAATATAGGTGATGGTGCCCATTCAGGCTCGTAAACACCTCCATCCAGACTAAGGTACATTTCTGCACTTAAATTGGTATCACCATCCTCTGTGAAGATAAGATCAAGAGCATGCTGCCTGCAGAAGCTATCTCGTAACCCATCAATGCAACGTTGTAACTTCTTTTTCCATTCTCTTTGCTCTGGCACACGATTTTGTCTATCCAAAGCCTTTTTACGTGAATCATCCATGTTGCTTGCCTGGTATGAAGGGGAAAGCTTCATAGCTGCTCGTGGAAGTAACTCCTCAGCCAACATAGATGCATTTGCAAGCAATGCTAATTGTTGTGCTTCGGACTCTGCCATCCTTACTAATTTACTCCCAGAACTTTCTATGTTTGAATCATCTTCAATTGAACCAGGTAAGGCATTCATCAACAAGCCAACATACGAATTGAATACTCGCAAAAGGCCATCCAAAGTAGAACCACCCAACTGCATACTAAGAAGCGGTCCTACATCCTCAAAGAAATCCTGTAAAAGTAGCAGAAATGTAAACAATGAAAAAAAAGCTTGAAAATGCAGCAATAATAAGTGTTGGAAATATACAGATATTGCTGTTAGTAATTAAATGGTAGCATTTGCAAAAAAACTACCCAAACTAGGAAATAATAAAGGTAAGCATTAACATATCTAATAAATAAAAATCAATTGGCTTGATCATCTAGCTAATATATATATCTAACTACTATCTCAAGAGCTAGAAATTAATTTTGCTTCATCCAAAATAGAGAGCTCAACAACAACTTGTATTCATTAGATGTCAAAGATCAAGACATTTGAGGATGAAAATCAAAATAAAAGGATCCCCAAACTTATATTGAAGATTGGGGGACAACATCCAGTTGTTGCTCCCCACAGAACAACATCCTCTTGGGAACTTACAATGTATGTGGTAGAACAAGCTAGGAAGGTACTAATTACTAGTACAACTGTTCAGCATTAGGCATCTGAATAAATATCCTAAGCTCAAATTGTCAAATTTGAATAAGTTCAAAATTCAAGAAGCAGTAACTAGCATCAAGTCTAATCCTGAATTATTAATAGACCTCCTGAGTAAATCGGGTAAAGGAAATACCGCAAATAAAAAATTTGCAGCCTACCAGCATCAATAGTAGTGCTAAAGGAGAACGAATCAGGATGACCATATTTTACAAATGAGTTATATGAAAGAATAAGGCTTATGCTATGACTATCAGGAACAACCATGGACTGCATCCTCAAGGACTGCATCCTCAAGGAATAAAAGCCAATATGCTGTTGCTCCAAAAGTCAGTGCTAAATTTTTCATAAAACATAGACAAGTAGATAAATATATTAAGAAACAATTAAAAAACTAATTAACAAGAGAAGGTCAACTCTCAATGCTCTCACTAGCACCCTCGCTACACAGATAGTGGTGACACGAAAGGACAAAAGTTCGCAAAAATAAACATTGATGGTATTTTCAAGAAGAATTAACTAATAAAAGAACTGGAGTTTTAACACCACAAAGTAGACATGAAGTAATCAGCAAGTAACAGATTTTATACCTGGACATGGATAAGCATGTACCAGAAGTCATAACATTTAATTAATGAGCAATATGTGAAACCTAGATACTTTCATAGATCTAACATATAATTTACCTAAATGACATCATGGAAATGTTGGTCAGGATTCACTCAATAAAAAAGACACCTAAAGAAAAAAATAAGAATTAAGAAGGTGAAAATGTGAAACCCAACAATCAAATTCTAGAATGCAATATAGAAGGGGACACAATATAGAAGAAATCAAAACATAGATAAAAGTAATTATAGAACTCTCCTTCAAAGTACAATAAATTTCTTCCATACTAAAACCTCCAAAGGACCTGCTCATCTTGCTGGAGTAGCGGTAGTAGTAGTAAACTATTAATTAAAAGCCTACAAACAGAACATTATTGGACACACACACAGCTACAAGAGTGAATGAACACATGTTTCAAATGACAAAGACTCCCTCAAAAGTTCCAAAGGTAACTGAGTAGTTTTAACTGTAATTTAAAGAGAAATATATATAACATGAACCTTGTGAAATCAATGCATGATCAATTGGGGTAGCGAAAAACATATATGGAAGTTTCGTAATCAGGAAATTAAATCCTCAATGTTAAGTGAACCAAAATAAGAGCATCCGGTCACTTTTTTCAACTTAATGATAAAAAAATTATAGCATAGTAGGCACCACTTGAAAAGCTCATCAAGCAGTATTTGTTAGATGCTTGGCTATGAGCTCATAATAAATGAAAAACAAACACATATTGCACAAAAGACTGAATTATGAGAAGAACTCAAAAAAATGTTGATGTAGACTCCCTGACATAGTATAAAACCATTCATAGAATCTAGTCAAATGCATAAAAAAAAAGCAAAAGGATAAATTTCAAAATTGCAGTTCATCCTAAAACAAGCATTTCATTCACCTGAACCATAGAGTTGAAGCGATGTGCACTACTCGAAAGTTTAGGCTGAATTCCAACAGATGTTGCAGATGTTCTGTTAGATGAACGTGCACAAGATGGTGGATAAGTAAGAACCCAATCATCTGCAGCAGCTAGTGCAGCAGTGCTTTCTTCAATTCGCTTTAAATTAGCATCAAGTGCTTGCTCAACACTAGGCCTGAAGAGTTTCAGAAGAACAGAAGAAAGTGATAGCCCTCGAGATTCCAACAAGGAGCAATGGCCAAGGGCTATCTGAACACATTCTGCTGCTGCTCTTAAGCCTCCAGCAGCTGCACAAGATGCTAGTGCATGCCTCTTCACAAGTTGCGCAAAAGCCTCCGCCTGTTTCATAGACCATGCCACCAATTCTGAAGCATATGCTGAATCATCTCCAAAGACTTCTTGTGAGTCATGCATAGCTTGAGCAATGGCAGAGAAAACTTGCTGTGAGAGAGCAGCTGTATATGCTCCTCCATATGAAGTACTAGTTGGATGGATAGTTTGCATATCATACTGAAGCCTTTGATAATGAGCAGTAAGCAGCAAACTATGGGCGCGTGAACCATCTCCAAGCCTTTTAAGAGCTGAAGCAGCTGCACGCAGTTCAACACCATGAGTAGAAGACTGGCAAGCAGCTTCAGCAAGCTGATCTGCTAATTTCTGTTTATGTTCAGTAATAGAAGACTGCAGTGAAAGAAGTTCAGCTGCATTCAGTGTTTGATTTTCTTTAGCTTCTGCAACTACATGCTCCGCTTCATCCAAGGCATCCAATGCTTCATCCACTCTCCTCTCAGCCAGCAAAACATCAAGCAAATCAGGAAACTCTATCGACCATTTCTCTATATCAGAAGGTTCTCGATCTTCGACTTTTGACAAGTCATCCTCTGTGGAACCTTCAGAACAAGCAGTCAAGGAATCAATGTGAACTCCTTCGGCTAATCCATGGATTAGAGTTACCTGGTTAGATAGCAAATTTCTGATGGATAAGAGCTCGCCTTCTAGATCAGATATTTCTTTTGATGTCCTGTAGAGGCATTGTTGCACAGGAAAACAAAGATGTGTCAGTACCAAATTCTACAGACTAATGGAACTCTGAATTATTATCAAAGACAATGTACAAGACAAAATTGTCATAAGAAGTTGGCATAGAACCACCATAAATAGGGAATCTGACAAAATAACAAATTTCTGAAACAAAAAAGGAAAACAAAAAAGAAACAAGCAAAAATTTCTCGAAGTATCCATAGAAAACTGATATCAGGTACTACATTAACATGGATATCAGTTAAAAAGAAATAAATATATACATGATGTAATGTGACATATTTACCAATATAAATTACCACAATGTTGCATTTTTTTGAGTCACACTAGTTATGAAATCTACAAGCAATTATATCTAGTGGCCCACACTAGAAGCTAACTTAAACTCATCAGGATTGATACTTTTGGGTTTCTTTAGTGTTTTAAGGTCCTTCAAGCAACTCCAAAGCAAATTCCGGGAATATAGTCACTTGTATTCTAATTTATCTTAAAGCATGCACAAGTAACTTGGAGTATGGTACCTCTGGGTCTATGGTTTAATAAAACAATTGTACCTATAAGATGTTTTCATGGTAAAACAGTCACCTTTTGGGTTAACCCAGGTCCAGAACTCACTTACACAAGGCTCTTCACCTTGATTATTTAGAAGCATTACCAGCAACAAATCAATTTGGGCATATTGTTGTTGATGTGTCAATAAAATTGTGTATAAACATCAAATACGACGACAGGAATATTTTTCAGTTTGCACAATACTCTATATTGAGGAGGGCATTGCTAACCTGATGAATGCTGCGTAATTAGCATAAACACTTTTGCGCATTTCTTCAGCGGAAGCCTTCTTCAAATCTTGTAAATAAGAGCACAAGTTCCTTATTTCCTGGAGAAAATAAATCAACAATAGTCATACTCAGTTTATAGGTAATGCAATCTAAAAAAAAAAAGGAAAAAAGGAAAAAGACAAGCTGCATTTTTTCACTCATGGCTGATACAAAGAAACAACCAACATCAAAAAGTAATAAATAAATAAATGCTGAAGAGTACCAATAAAACATGACATGTTGAGTTTATCAAGTCTTATTTTTTTTGCCAAGTAGAAACACCACGGTGACTCTTGTGGAAGTTTTGTGTCAGTTAGCAATCAGATTATCACCATGACACAACAGAAAGAAAAACATAGAAAGCAAGAAGAATAATGCTTCATATCCTCTTCTCTTCATAATCTCTTCCTACTTATCGTATTATTTTAATTCATAAACATATTTGAGGAGGAAGAAAAAGCTCTAGCAGGCTGAGTTGCACAATGTCCACATCCATGATGGTTGCAATTATCAACTATCAAAGTTACAGGTTAGTTCGAGTTAAACAAGAATTGCATATGAAAATCGCATGGAAGAATAGACCAGGATCACATTGTTGTTTGTCCTTTGATTCAGGATGAAATATCTGTCAATACAACAGCTATGACTAACTAATACTTCTGTTAGATAACAAATATATCACTGCTGTTTAAACCCCAAGACAGTATGACCTAGAGAATTATGTTCACTGAAAAATAAAGTAATTTGCCAACGAAATAGCGAAATAAATGTTGAGGTTACATATGGCAAAAGGCAGCCCAACATCATAGAAGGGTCCCCGCTAATTAACCAACATTAAGAAATGATTTTGGTGTTCCCAGCATCGCTGACAATTCAACAAAAAAAAATCACAATCAGAAAGTGCAAAAGGAACAATTTCACCGCTTTTCAATCCAAACTAGATGACTATCAAATTTTTCCGATCAAAATTTCAGCCAACGAATCAAAAACTCAACAATTCTCCCAAAACAACACCAATCCAAGATATTTCCCGCACAAACGAGATGAAATCAAGCGATTCAGATCACGGGCTCGAAAATAAGAAAAGAACGAACCTTTTCATTCATGGTTTGGCACTTGGACTGCACGTACGCGTCCGGATCGAAATTCTCGTTCTTGAAGATCTTGAGCTTGTCGGAGAGCGGGACGCCATTGTCGGTGGCCCCGTTGGCCTGCTGGACCCCTGCAGACACAGGCCCCGACGGCACCGAAGCCCTAGATCGGGACGATTTCACCGCGGCCATTTCGATCTGTCCCTCTCTAGCTCTCTCCTCTCCTTCCTCTTCCTCTCAGAATTCGCGGAGATCGAAGGGTCCGATCGGATTCCGGCGATGGGGCGGCCGCATGGATCGGAATCTCGTCGGCTTCGTCGCTCTCGGGCTTCGTCTCCTTTCTTTATTTTTTTTTTTTTTCCTGTTTTTGATCTCTGTTGTTTCCAACAGTAGAAGCCTTAGCAGGTGAGAGCAAAATCAGGGACGTAGTTATTTTTTGAAAAATCATTATTATTATTATTATTATTATTATTTTGTTCCCAAACGAAGGAAGATTTTAGTTGTTTATTCTCTAACAAAGAAATTAAGAAAAACGCAATAATTATTATTGCTATTAAGTGCCATCTGGAGCACAGTTGTTAAATTACGTCATGGATAATGATTTAGGGCTCCACTTTTAAGTATATGTTATTAATTAGAAAATTTTATTCCATGGAGTGTTTAATGGGGTTTGGTAGCATTATAGAATTGGGCTTGATGAGTAATGCGAAAGTTCTCATCATCCATGGAGCCCATAATTATGCAAAAATCGGTAGTCAATTTACAATGTCTTTGACCCATAATTTACTAGAAAAAAAAATTTATTTTCTAACGAATATTTCAGCCATACAAATAGTTTTCCGATGAAGGATAGGAATTTGTTTGATTCGGAATTTAAAAAAGAGATGATTTTGTTTTAGATCATGACCAAAAATTATTTCGCAAATCTCTCCGTATCGAATTTTCCCGCAACTATAATGGAAACTCTATTTTTTTGTAATTGAATCTCCGAACCAAGAGCTAACTTATGGTTGAAATTACATTAGTTCAGCGAGATCTTTCCTAAATTTTCAAACTAGGTAATGTATATTCTTTTTATTGAAATATAATAATTTAATCGAATA
Source organism: Trichopus zeylanicus subsp. travancoricus (assembly GCA_005019695.1). Taxonomy (NCBI): domain Eukaryota; kingdom Viridiplantae; phylum Streptophyta; class Magnoliopsida; order Dioscoreales; family Dioscoreaceae; genus Trichopus; species Trichopus zeylanicus. The sequence continues at coordinate 146,649 of RXID01002396.1, read as the reverse complement.
GCTCAGCACTACTGGTTCGAAGTCAATTTTGACTCAGCAACTCGAAATAGACAGTGAATTGTTCATTTTAGTCAACAAATAGAATCATAGAAGTGGATTTGATGCATAATGCAAAAGTTCTCATCATTATTATATGGGTGCAAATAAGCTGAGTCCACAACTTGAACTAACCTTGACTCAGCTTGACTCGACCCTAAAAATAGCCAACTCTGAGCTCAAGCTGCTCAATCGCTCGGCTCAAATCTAATTTTCAAAAATTAAAAACTAAAATTATTTTTAATTAATTTATATTAAAATAATTTTTAAAAATATATAAAATATCAACCAAAGCAACATAAAATTACGATTCACAAATTTAAAATAAAAGTATTAAACTTAAAAATTTATAGGTAATACTAGTAATATATATAACTTAAAATATGAATATTAAGGAAACTATGCTAATAGAATAATGACATCTAAATATAAAAAACTATATCAACTACAACATCACAATTAAATAATTAAATATATTATATATTATATATTATAAAGTATATTTTAAAATTATATTATTTTTTTATATATTAAAAAATAAATGAACTCTCAAACTGAAATCAAGTAAGTCGGGTCTAACTCCAGCTTGACTCGTTTGTTAAATGAACTGAGTTTTTGATCTCAAGCTGGAAGCAAAATTAACACTCCTAGTTTTAAACTATAATTTACTAAAAAATAATTTTTTCTAATGAATATTTCAACCATAAAAATAAATTTCCGATCAAAAATGGGAAATGTTTGTTTGGGACTAAAAAATAAAAAAATCTCATTTTTAGAATAGTATTTTTTTTAATTCAATTCTAGTTCAAATTTGAATTAGGTAATCTGACCTAGAAATAAAATCATTTCAAACCAAATACTTCCTAAATGTCTAAATCAATAAGAATGGTAGTTATTACTAGACAAAGAATAGTTTTTGTAAGAAAAGAAGAAGAAGAAAAGAGGTTGGCTACTTCAAATTGTAATTCTTTTAATTTTAGATTATTTTATCTCAACTATAATTTAAAAAAAAAATAGAGAACATGGAGAAAGGACAATATGGTATATATCATTTCACCAAGATTTAATCCAAGCTACCTCTTTTTCCTAATATGTTTTGTTGGATAATATGAATAGAGTGGTAGTTTCAAACAAAAAAAAAGATATGCGGATTTGTCCACTTTTGAGATTTACGTAGAGTTGTGCATTCGGTTCAAAACCGAACCGAATAAATCGAGCCAAAATTTTCGATTTTCCAAAATCCAAAACCGAACCAAACTGAATACTATACAAACTGAATCCGAACCGAACCAAAATATTTTGGTTTTGTTCGGTTTAAATCAAAAATCGATTTTAAAACTGAATTTTTTTTGTATAATTGAGTCAATTGACTCATTTGCATAAGAGAAAAAAACAAAAAAAAAAAAAAAAAGTACAAGGTATTCAAAACCCAACAATCAAACTAGCATCTACCAAGAATGACAAAAAAAATACCCAGTCCAATTGTAACCCAATAGATAATCCCACAATGGCACAATGTATAGTAACAAGTAAGGTTTATATCTCGGTTTCGGTTTCGGTTTCGGGACCCAGCGAAACCGATACGTTTCGGCCATTTCGGCCGTTTCGGTTTCGGCCGAAAGAATTTTTTAAAATATTAATAGGGCGTTGACCAAAGTTTGACTATATTTTGACTAAACTTTGACTTCAAATTTAAAATATGATAAAATAATGGAAAAAATTTTAAAAAATTTAAAAAATTAGGAATAAATTTATACTTAATTTTTCAATAATATTAAATATTATTTAAGTGAAGTAAAATTAACTTTGATAGTTAGTCACTGATATAGTCTATTTTTAATATATATTAGTGTATTAATATGAAAGAGAAGGTAAAAAAAACACAAGTCTACATCTAAGTTAATCTCTGCTGTCACACAATTTTGAAAAAATATTCTAAAAAAACATAATTTTGAAAATATAAAGAGTGGAAAGATTGTATCTTACCATTTTGTTTAAAAGTTGATAGGGATTAGTTGATGTTATTGTTCAGGATTAAGTTGTATTTTAGTGCTTCAATTTAGTATTGTTCAGGATTAAGTTGTATTTTAGTGCTTCAATTTAGTACCCCTTGTTCTATACTCCCAAAACAAACAGGTTGTACTACAGATGTTAAAAGTCAGGTGTGACTCAATGAAAATGCAGGACAAAGTAAGAAAGCCAGAAGACATAATGCCCCTTCAAAACAAGCAATTAATCTCAAATTGCAGTACAATACAACCTCAATGAAAAATACCACAAAGCGATCAATCAAAAAGAAAAACAAGTGCCAGGAGACAAGCATAACCTCGAATAGATGAAGTAAGATAACTCATTTATGGTAACATTATGAATAAAAAGTAATCTCTCGATCATCATAGAAGACAAGCATCATGAGAAATAAGTCCTTGATTAAATTCTAATGAAGTTTTAAGAAATACAAACTATTACATTTGTAACATTTTCTCAAAAGCAGTAACAAAGTCATGCAGATAATCATCAAAACTAACAAAGAATGGTAAAGGCACATATACGGACAGTATTATTTAGCCTATCTCAATTCCAAAACTACAAAACATCAATGAAGCACAAAGGAAACAAAGAATAGCATTCAGCGCACAACATTGTTCTCCGCCTCTCCTATTCATATTTCATGCTCGTAGCAGCTCAATCCAGCTTAACAGAAGAGAAGAGGTAGTGGACGAACCAGAACGAAGAGATGAATCTGATGGTGCCAGTGGCAAACATGACAGCCAGAACCATGAGGAGAGAGTAGCGAGGTAGAGGGTGGCTGACACCGGCCCACTTAAGCTCTTCAAGTCAAACACTAGGTAGTTGACAGAATACAAGAATATGTAAATAGCCACCAGGTCCGAGCTTGCCGTTGGAGCCCTGCGCTCGCTGCCGACGGCCTGCGCTCCCTGCAGCCGCTCCGCGCTCCCTGCAGCCGGCCCGCATGCCCTGCAGCTGCCCCGACCGCCCTGTGCCCGCCCCGCGCGGCCTACCGGCCGCCCGAGCACGCCGCCCTCACCCGCCCTCGCTTGCAGTCGCCCGCAGCCACCCTCGCCCGCAACCGCCACCTTCTCTGCTGCAGCGCCGAAACCCTAAACCGAAACATTTTTTAGGGTTTCGGCGCGGGTTCGGTCGAAACGTTTCGGTTTCGGCCGAAACTGCAAACAATGGTAACAAGATACTTCAAGCCTTCAACAGTTCCACACTTCAACTTCATGCTTGCAAGACAATGTACAGTAGCAGGACACTTCAACAATTTAACTTCATGCTTGCAGAGTTGCAGGACAATCCTATAATATCATTCTGATGAATCTGATTAGTGATCACCATGTGGTAATTGAAATTTGAACACTTGCATCCATGATATTGAGAATAATCCCAACAAGTGAGGCCAAAATAGCACTCATATTTGTCTTTTCTTGATATATACCAGAATCACCAGTCACCACATCACCATTCACCAAGGTCCAAAGAGACTTGTTGTCAACAAATTAAAAAAAATAATAAAACATAAAAAAATATTTTGAAAAACAGAATCATAGAAGGCAAAGTCTTGAAGAACCTCATCTTCCAAGATAATTAATCAAATTAACAAGGCTACAAACAAAATGAAAATATAAATGCAAAAGTGACTATTAATAATACATTATATTCCAAATCAATTTACAAGTCAAATAATTCAGCATCAACAACTGTGATTATGTGATTCAAAATAAATATGATCAATTTAGTTAGTCTTTGAACTTTGAAAGATTATATCAGGTCCATTAATAAAAGCTTGAGAAATCTTTCGTAGTCCCTTGTACATAATAGAAGTAACAAAACTCTAAGATATATACAAAATTGCATGAAAGATAAAAAATCAGAAGCCAGAAGTTCTAAACAGCCATGTTATTACTAGGGTGAAGCCAAAGAAGAAGACAATGGTCCAATCAGTCACTTGCACACATGTGAGCATAGCATATGGCGATGATTCAACATCGTCATCACCTCAAACACCAAAAAACAAAAAAAGAAACACAAATCTTATGAAAAATTCAACAAAAATCATTTAAAAAATCACAATTCCAAGAGGGTCTTATTCGCCTTTGATTCATTATCAAAACCCAATATCCCTCTCCCTATGTGCGAATGGTAGGTAGTGGTTGCTTTCACAGGCCATCCAAACAGTCGTGTCATTGCTACAAAACGAAGAGGACAAAGCCAGAGAAGAGGACCATAGTCCAATAAGGAAGATTAATATGGAACACCTCGGCATCAAAACATCAAAGACAAAAAACAAAATAAAGCTTACAGAAAATCAAAAAAAGAAAAAAAACCTCAAATAAAAGAAAAAATTTAGGAGACTCGGATTTGGCTTTGATCCATCATCAACAAAGATACCTCTCCTCAGGCATCAACCTACTCCTACAAAATAAAAGGCGATGGTTGCCTTCGCAGGCCATCCAAGCAGCCAAACCATTGCTACAGATAGAGCCATAGGCCCATAGAAGAGGGCGAAGCTAGAGAAGGGGGCCAAGCCCAAAACCAAGTCTAAGTTCTAAAATCCCACTATCTCAGTGCCCAATATTTGCCATAATTCACCATGAAGGAAACATATAAAATTGAAGCAATCAAGTAAGTCAAAACAAGCATAGGACCAATACCTGTTCTTGGATAGTTGGATACATGCATCTAAATAAACTAAATTCACTTTTTTTGTTGGATCATACTGTTGGACCTAAAAAAAAGTAAAATATCATCATAGTAAAAGAAATTAAGAAAATATCAAGTAACTGGGTAAGGACAGTAAGATCATAACTTCACACATGCACATGAATGATGAGGAGCCACATTGAAAGGCTATGAAGATACAAATCAAGTTACTATTCAGTAAAAAGAAGAGATAAGAATGAATCTACAAGAGATGACCATAGAAAGTTAGAAACAACCAAAATGAAACTATCATAATACATACCATGAAAAAACATGAAAAGAAATACATCAAAAATAAGTAAACATATTCAAACCTTAAATACTTTATACAGTCTCAAAACATCAAAAGATGACTTCTCAAAATTCAATAGTTGTGACATCCAATTTCATTATTGTCAACTCTAAAATAAAAAAAATCATTCAATGATTATTTCATTATAATAAAAAAATATGCAGTCTAATAATAAAAATATTAGTAATATAAATCTTACCCTCTTAAATCTTTTCAAGTTCTTTCAAACTTTCCTCACATTAATTTTTATTTTTTATTTTTGAATCAATCTTAAGTGCAAAGTAGAGCTTGTACTAGTGTAGGAGTCAAAGAGCTACAAAAACAATCAAGTATACGCCCTCCTATGCTAAAAGCTGATTCAGAGGCTACTGTAGAAATAGATATAACTAATATATCATGAGGCATATATGATAGAATAGGAAATCTACAGCTATTCACTTTTCAGAAGCCCAGAATGTCAAAGTTTGGCTCATTTTTTTCAAGATCCTCTAACAAATACTTGTCTAACTCAGATTTTATTTCATCACCCATGAAACTTTTTCTATGCTCATCAAATAGACTACTTAAGATGTACTTTCCTGATTGCATTGGCATACTTTATCCTTCACCATCTTGCATCCCTCCCGGTTGTAGTCGCATCTGTATTCTTTGAATAAATTATATACAACTTCATGCAATTTTCTCCTTATCACGACACCTCTTTCACCTTCATACATTTTTTCAACTCCAAACTCAACATATTCTAACTTGCATCTTGGATCAAAGATGACAGGAATGAAAAGAAGCATATTAATCTTCTCTGACTCACCCCAATACTTGTCATATATTGCTTTCATCATAACTGTCATATCTTAGACTTTCGTATCATTGTTGACTTTTCACATATTCAAAAGAAGGTTAACTTGACAAATTTCATCAAAAAAAAAATTATTTGTAACATACATAGAGCCAAAAACTCGAAGAGTCAACTCATGGAAATGTTCTAAGAATGTATAAGTCACCTAACATTTTGCCAAAAACTTGAAGAGTCAACTCATGAAAATGTTCTAATAATGTATAAGTCGCCTAACATTTTGTCAATCAAAAGATAGAGAAATTCCATCTTCAATATTAAGCTCATTACAAAAATTACTATCTTCCTCTTCAAATTTTTCCAAAGCTCTCTCAAAAGTTTGAGCTGCTTTAAGCATCATATAGGTGGAATTTCACTTTGTGGATACATCCAAACAAAGACATCTTTTGCTTTCAATTTTTTGAATTTTCACACATTCTTTGAACTTTTGCCATCTTGCTGGAGAATATCTCACATGTTTAACTATAGATCTAACTTGAGTAATGGAATCTGTCATCTCTTTCAAACCATCTTTTACCACAAGATTAATGATATGTGCTATGCATCACATCTAAACATATTTTTCTTGTGCCAAATAAATGCCCCAATTCAAAAATTTTTTCTTCAAATAGGAAATAGCAGTATCATTTGAAGAAGCATTATCAATAATAATAGTTAAAATATTATCAATTCCCCATTCAGACAGATATTTTTCAATTGATTTTCCTATAACTTCACCTTTATGACTTGTAATTTTGCAAAAGTTCCAAAGTTTTTTCTTCAATTTCCAATCAATATCATCATAATGTGTTGTGATACACATAGTTTATTTTTTGAATTGAGATCCAAGTATCAGTGGTCAAACACACTCTTTATTTGGACTCTTTGAAATATTGTTTCAACTTTACCTTTTCATTATGGTAAAGTTGATAACAATCTTTAGTCATAGTCCAATGTGAAGACATTCGAAATCTTGGATAAGCTTGAGACATAAAGTATTGAAAACCTTTATGTTGCACAAAACTAAAAGGTAGTTCATCTACAACAATCATGTATGCTAGTGCTTTTCTATTTTTTTTCTTGATCAAACTTTCAACTAGTTAGCACACAATCATTTTCTACTTCTTTTTGAATAGGTTGCATAGTAAGTTGTGTTTGATATGTATCAACATTATACGGATATTGCTTGCATTTATTCATGTGATTTCTAAGAGAATAAGTACCATTTCTTTTTTAATCATAAAAGAATTCATTATCACAATAGTTGCATCTGGCTTTGGTTAACTTGTCCGATTGTGTGAATTTTGTGAAATACTCCCATACAATTGATTGTGCTGCCATTCTCTTTCTTGGCATTGGAGGCTTTGTACACGTAGATGCATTACCCTTATTTGAAACTTCCATAGGCGTAGAACTTTCTTGAGAATTTAAATTTGGCATTGGACTTGGAATAATTGGATTTGTATTTGAAAGCTCATGACTATCATCTTTGTTTAACATCTATTCAACAGATAATACAGACTAAAACCCTAATTATCTAAAAACCCTAATTTAATTTCACAAAACTCAATTAAATTTCATAATCTCGTAAATCCTCTCAGCTTGCATCTTGATCTTGATAATGTCATTGTATAAAAATGAGAGACTGAAGGTCAGAGCGTCGAAGGCTGGTCACAGAGAGATCTTGAGGGGTGGACAAAAGCGATGTCACATTGTTGAAGATTGAAGGATATCGGGTTGCTGGAGAACTTTCGAACTCTTCTCACCATGATAATCATACGATGAAACCTCTGATCCCGACATGGCGCAGCACTGCAGCTGCAGAGATGAAGGAGAAGAATGATTGGGAGTTCAAGATTGGGAATTTACTTATCTAACAATAAAATTATATGAAATCAAAAAATACTAATTTTATTTCACAAAACTCAATTAAATTTCATAATTTCATAAATCCTCTCACATTACAACTTGATCCTGATGATGTCGTTGTAGAAAAATGAGAGATTGAAGCTTGGAGTGTCGAAGGTTGGTAAAAGAGAGATCTTGAGGCATCAGGACTCAGAGGTGGAGGGGGGTGGTCCGAGTGGATGAAAGCGATGTCACGTTGTTGAAGACTGAAGGATATTGGGTTGTTGGAGAACTTCTGAACTCTTCTCACCTTGACACTCGCGCAATGAAACCTCTAATCTTGACACGATATAGCGCCGCAGCCACAAGGATGAAGGAGAAGAATGATCAGGAGTTCAGGACTAGGGATTTAGGGTTAGGGTTGAAATGAGAGCAGCGAAGTGGTGAACTGAACAACTGATACGCTGATATATATAGTTGTGTTTGTGAACCGATTAGCCCAAACCAAAACCATGTGTGTGTGTGTATTATATATATATATATATATATATATAATATAATTCGGCTCAGTTCGATTTTTATGATTTTTCAAAATCAAAAACCGAAATCGAATAGCAAAATTTTTATTTTTCAAAATCAAACCGAACCAAAAATTGAATAACCCAAACCGAATCGATTATTCAGTTTCGATTTGGTCAGTTTATTCTATTTGAACCAAATACTGCACAGCCCTAGATCTACCACACTTTTAATTGTAGTTGATAACAAAGGAAGGGACAGATTCCAACAACTCGAGGTTATTCTATAAGATCTTTGAGTAATCTCTATTCATAGGGGGCATAGAAAAGATTTTGGTGTGCATACAGTAAGAAGAAAGCACTACAACTTGACAACGCTGTGGATATGTCCAATTTTACTAATGCATCTCATTGGTTGTAGTCTTGATCCCTTTTTTTAGTATGGAACTGCTTGGAGTTCATATGCTATCATGTCTTAGCTGTGTTAAAAGTTGTCATATATTTTAGGTCATACAATCTTTTCAAAGCAAAACTTTTTTATTCTCATTTTCTTAGTTTTGTTGCTAGGTGATTATGTTTAATGCCTACTAATTGACTAGTTGAGATAGCCTAGATTTTGATGTAAATTCATGCTTCTAATGTAAAGATAATATGTCCGAGTCTTAATAAATTGGCAGAGAATTCTCATACACTTTAAAAAAGAAAATCCTAACTTATCCTAATATTGCGACTTTAGCATTAGTTTTCTTAAAAAGGAATATGATTTTCATATGGTTTAAGTCCGCAAAATATCAGTATATTATGTTAGCATTAAAACCCTCCTCACTCGACGATATGTCTCATAAATTTGATAAGTAGACTATCACGACCACTCTTTGCTTATTTCAAATTGAGGAAATGCTAAGTGCACTCTATTATCGTGACATTTCTGCCCTAGGCTCCTAGGATCTTGTTTTTATTTTAATGGTATTTTGTGTGATATTTTTACTTTGTTATTTTCAAGTAATTTGTGTTTTATGACTTTTTTATACTGGCTTTACTTATGTAATGAATGTGTTATATTTTTCGTTAATTGTTGGGATTCATTTACATTTATATAGATATATATATATATATATAATATATATATATATATATATATAATGTGCATATATTACCGAGAGTTCTCAATTTTATTAAAAAAAATTAATATATCTATACATATATCTAGGAGAGCTTTAATTGTCTACCTTTTGTTAATGACAAAAAAGAGAGAATTAACTTATTAATTTTGAAATGGAGGGATAGATGTAATTTCGAATGTGTTAAATAGGAGAGAAATGAGATATTATGAGAAAATGATCAAAAATTCAATATTAAGTTGTTAAATGTGATTAATGGGAGAAATTTAGCAAAAAGGGCATAAAATTATGTGAAAATACTTCATATATGCTTAAATATGTAAAATAGTGAAGTTTGTGTGATTCCAATGTATATTATAATTGTTATGTGGATTATACGTGCTTGCATATGTAAATCATATTTGTAAACTAATAATTCCTGTTTAAGCTTGTGAAAGGTTCGTTATTATTAAGAAAAAGGGGAGTTAGTTTCTCTATGAGCTTTTGATGATGACTAAAATTATATTTAATATGTTTGTTTAGTTGTGTTTGCTTGTAGACTGTCAAAAGTATTAACAAAATGAAATTTGCTCTTATGCTTCGACAAGTTAATGGCATATTGATGAAAGTTTGAAAATATGACAACAAATATAATTTGAGGACACTAATGATAATTTGAAGAATGTTCAAGTAGGTCAACCCCAACCAACTAGGTTTAGCCTTTTTCTTTTTTATGATGTGTTGAGGATTTAATTAGTAAATATTTAGAGCTATTTATGTGACACCTTAATTGATTTGAAAATGCCTTCATCAACCTATTTTATAATTATTGATGGAGCCCGATTCACTATCGGTTTCAATCTAATAGACTCGTTGAGATCTTGATTCACTAGCTTGTCCTTCTTTTGATCTATATAGAAAAGAACCGCGAAGAAGGCCGCTGGAGAGTTTCTGGCGATGGTTACTTTGACACTTAAGTTAGATTCACCCTCAAGAATGAAGATATAATAAAAAAATTTAACATTAGTCTCTTATCTCTTCAGTTGTCTTATCATTTATAGTGCTCTTGGGGATTTGGCGTATTCAAATCCAATGATCTCGGATAATTATTTCGCTAATTTTTCTCATAAATGGGGGAATCAATCTCTGATTTCTCAAAATTGACTCCTCAAGAAGTTGCTATAGGATCAATTTCAGCAACCTGGGATAGCAGAGAGCTTGGGACCAATCTCGAATTATAAATTAGAATTTGTTTTAATTTGAAGTGTATTATCAGATGTTATGCGAATATTGACTTCTAACAGGTGTAAGTTCCTATTATTAATTACTCTAATAATTATCAGAAACCTAACTAATAAAATAGAAACACAAAGAAAAAATATTTAATCAATTTTAAGAGATGATACATGCATTAAGTAAGGATATATCTTCACTTTACAATAAATTTCAATATAGAATTATAGAAAGTATGAGAGAAAAAAAAGAGTGAAGAAGAAGTTTTGATATGTGCTACTACCCTGCTTTTTTGCATTAGACCACGTGGTGTCTGACTCAAATCAACTTGGTCTTTGGCAGGTGTTGATGGTATTGTCCAATAGGATGTGGAAGGGAATGTGAGAGGTTGGAAGATCGTATCGCCAACTACTTCTATGACTAGTTGGCTTGAAAGATGTGTCATCAACTATTTCTGGGGCTTAGAGGGTTGGGTATAGCATTGAAGTGTTGCTAAAAATTTTTGTAGCTTACCTAACGAGACTCAGTTTGATCTTATTTAATTCTATTCGAACTAATTTTGTGTTGGACCTTTATTAAGTTCGGGTTTGCTAGACTTTGGCTCAAGTTCAAGTCAATTTAGTTTAACTTGGTTTTAGTTCAGACTTAGTATGGCCTAGTTTTGCTTTGACTTTGAGTTCGCACTTTCCCAATTAGGGTTTAATTTGATTCAATTTGTATTTGATTTGAAACCACCTTGATTTTAAATTAACTCATCTTAAATCCGATTAGGGTTTAGTCTAATTCTAGGTTAACTCAATTTGGATTCTTTTTCGAGTCCAACTTGATTTGGATTTTAGTTTATTTGTTTGATTGATTTAGGTCCATTTGAGTGAACTTGACCTTTGTCCATTTATTTTGGCTAAGTTTAATCAATATGATTGAGTTACTTCATGTTAAGCAATTTAATTTAAGGGTCCTTGGCTGGCTTGGGTGTGAGTCGGAAAGCTGGCTTAGAGATAGAAGCTCGAGGGCTGACTGGGTGTGAGTCCAAAGACTGACCTAGATGTGAACTTGAAGGTTGGCTGAATGCGAGCTAGAAGGCTAACTGAATGGGAACCTGAATATTGGCTAAGTGTGAGCTCCAAGGTTGACTGAGGTGTAAACCTAAAGGCTGGCTTCGATGTGAGCTGGAAGGCTAGCTCGGATGCAAGTGTGAAGACTGGCTAAATGTGAGCCTGAAGGCTAGATAAGTGTAAGCCCAAAGGCTAACTGAGTGTGAGCTCGAATGCTAGCTAAGTACAAGCTCAAAGACTGATTAAATATGAGCCTGAAGGCTGGCTGAGATATGAGGCTGAGGACTAATTGTGTGAGCCTGAAGGCTAGTTAAGGTACGAGCCTGAAGGCTAGTTGAGGTGTGAGCTCAAAGATTGGTTGAGGTGTGAGTCCAAAGGTTGGTTAAGTGCAAGCCCGAATGTTGGATAAATACGAACTTAAAGACCAGCTGAGTGTAAGGCCGAAGGCTGACTAAACGTGAGCCCAAAGGCTAACTAAGTGCGAACCTGAAGGCTGACTGAGTGTGAGCCTAAAGCTGGCTAAATGTGAGTTTGATGGCTGGCTGAGGTGCGAGCTTGAAGATTAACTAAATGCGAGATCGAAGATTGACTAAGTGTAAGCCCAAATGATGGCTGGATATGAGCCTGAAGGCTTTCTAAGTGTGAGTTCGAAGGATAGCTTTGGATACTAGCATGAATGTTAGCTGAGTGTGAGCACAAAGGCTAGCTTGGATGCAAATCTGAAAGTTAGCTAAGTACAAGCCCAAAGATCGGTTGAATACGAGATCGAAGGCTAATTAAGTATGAGTACAAAGACTGATTGATTGGGAGCCCAAAGGATAACTAAGTGCTAACCCGAAAGCTAGTTTGGATGAGAGCCCAAAAACTGACTAGGCGTGAGCTCGAAGGCTGACTGAATATAAGTTAGAAGATTGGCTAAATGTGAATATAAAGGTTGGCTTGGTGTGAGAGGGATTCGCCATCTTAAAAGGGCCACAGGTAGTTGCAGTGGTGTTGAGAGATCGCCCTATTTGAGGCATCAAAGGTGACCACATTTGTATTGAAGGTTTGCTATCTCGGAGATGCTATGGGTGGTCATAACAATGTTGAAGATCCATCATTTTCGAGGGGCTATAAGTGACTATAGTGGTATTTAGGATTCACCGTCTTCAAGGGGTACATGTGGCCACAACAGTGTCAAAGGTTCGCTGTCACGAGTGACCGTGGTGTTAATGGAGTTTAACAACATGCCAAAAGACTATAAGTGGCCATGATACTACTAGCACAAAAAGGTCGAGGTAGGATGTTGCTAGCCAAATCCTTTTTTTATGTGTGCAAAGCAACTTTTTTTCATTTTCTATTTTATTTTCCCTTTTTATCTCTTTCCTCCACCATTCCTATGCCTATGCCCCCTCTTTTTTGAAACCTCACTGGGCCACGATGGCCAAGCAACCCACTAGTTAGATCTGGCCGAATTGACGAGCAAAGAAGGGGAGGGCAAGGCCCTCCACCTCCCTCTCCTTCTGGCCAAATCCGATCAGACATGGCTAGATCTGGCCCCTTTCTTTCTCTCCATCTCTTGAGTTCATCTCTGCATCCATGGCAGACTAACAGTTAGAGTGGTTGCAAGCTTGGGTGCTACAGTAAAGGGTGGCTCAGGAACGATGTGAGGGGCAGCTTTCGGCGAGGAAGGTGGGTACAAGAGGAGGCAAGTGGCATGGGATTGCATAAAGGAGAAGTGGTCGAAGGTAGTGATGTGAGAAAGTCAGCCAGGTCCGGCGATGAGGTGGTTGATGACCCGATCTCCTTCCCTACATGCAGCAGTGGCTAGGTCCGGCCTCCTCGGGTGGTGCCGAAAGCAATCAGATGGTTGGCCGGCAAAGGTGTAGGGAAGAGGGCGACTAGGTTTGGCTGTGGATATGTCCAATTTTACTAATGCATCTTATTGGTTGTAGTATTGATCCCTTTTTTAGTATGGAACTGCTTGGAGTTCATATGCTATCATGTCTTAGCTGTGTTAAAAGTTGTCATATATTTTAGGTCATATAATCTTTTCAAAGCAAAACTTTTTTATTCTCATTTTTTTAGTTTTGTTGCTAGGTGATTATGTTTAATGCCTACTAATTGACTAGTTGAGATAGCCTAGATTTTGATGTAAATTCATGCTTCTAATGTAAAGATAATATGTCCGAGTCTTAATAAATTGGCAGAGAATTCTCATACACTTTAAAAAAGAAAATCCTAACTTATCCTAATATTGCGACTTTAGCATTAGTTTTCTTAAAAAGGAATATGATTTTCATCTGATTTAAGTCCGCAAAATATCATTATATTACGTTAGCATTAAAACTCTCCTCACTTGACGACATGCCTTGTAAATTTGATAAGTAGACTATCACGAACGACCACTCTTTGCTTATATCAAATCGAGGAGATGCTAAGTGCACTCTATTATTGTGACACTTCTGCCTTAGACTCCTAAGATCTTGTTTTTATTTTAATGGTATTTTGTGTGATTTTTTGACTTTGTTATTTTCAAGTAATTTGTGTTTTATGGCTTTTTTTAATACTTGGCTTTATTTATGTAATGTATGTGTTATATTTTTTGTTAATTATTGGGATTCATTTACAAATTTTTTTATGTGTATATCTTTTATGTGCATATATTACCAAGAGTTTTCAATTTATTCAAAAAGAAAATTAATCTATATATACGTATATCTAGGAGAGCTATAATTGTCTACCTTTTGTTAATGACAAAAAAGAGAGAATTAACTTATTAATTTTGAAATGGAGGGATAGATGGAATTTCGAATGTGTTAAACAGGAGAGAATGAGATATTTTGAAAAAATTATCAAAAATTCAAAATTAAGTTGTTAAATGTGATTAATGGGAGAAATTTAGCAAAAAGGGCATAAAATTATGTGAAAAATACTTCATATATGCTTAAATATGTAAAATATTGAAGTTTGTCTGATTCCAATGTATGTTATAATTGTTATGTGGATGATACGTGCTTGCATATGTAAATCATATATTTAAACTAATAATTCTTGTTTAAGCTTGTGAAAGGTTTGTTATTGTTAAGAAAAAGGGGAGTTAGTTTCTCTATGAGCTTTTGATGATGACTAAAATCATATTTAATATGTTTGTTTAGTTGTGTTTGCTTGTAGATTGTCAAAATTATTAATCAAACTAAAATTTGTTCTTATGCTTCGACAAGATAATGGCATATTGACGAAAGTTTGAAAATATGACAATAAATATAATTCGAGGACACTAATGATGATTTGAAGAATGTTCAAGTAGATCAACCCCAACCAACTAGGTTTAGTCTTTTTCTTTTTTATGATGTGTTGAGGATCTAATAAGTAAATATTTAGAGCTATTTATGTGACACCTTAATTGATTTAGAAATGCCTTTATCAACCTATTTTATAATTATTGATGGAGTTCGGTTCACCATCAATTTTGATCTAAGAGACTTCTTGAGATCTTAATCCATTAGTTGGTCCTTCTTTTGATCTATATAGAAACGAATCATAAAGAAGACTGCCGGAGAGTTTCCGACGGTGGTTATTTTGACACTTAAGTTAGATTCGCCCTCAAGAATAAAGATATAAGTAGAAATTGAATATTAGTCCCTTATCTCTTCAGTTGTCTTATCATTTATAGTGCTCTTGGGGATTTGGCGTATTCAAATCCGGTGATCTCGGATAATTATTTCGCTAATTTTTCTCATAAATGGGGGAATCAATATCTAATTTCTCAAAATTGACTCCTGAAGAAGTTGCTGTGGGATCGATTTCAACAGTGTGGGATAGTAGAGAGTTCGGGAGCAACCTCGAATTATAAATTAGAATTTATTTTGATTTAAAGTGCACTATCAAGTATTGTGAGAATATTGACTTTAACATATGCAAGTTTCTATTATTAATTACTTACTTCAATAATTATCAAAAATCTCTTAAAACGAGAAACCTAATTAATAAAATAGAAATACAAAAAAAATATTTAATTGATTTTAAGAGATGATACATAGATTAAGTAAGGGTATATCTTCACTTTACAATACATTTTAATATAGAATTATAGAAAACATGAGAGAAATAAAAAGAAAAGAAAGAGCAAAGAAAAAGCTTTCATATGTGCTACTGCTTTGCTTTCTCATGTTGGACCACGTGGCATCTAACCTCAATTGACTTAGTCTTTGGCAGGTGTTGATGGTATTGTCCGATGGGATGTGGAAGGAAATAAGAGAGGTTCGAAGTATTTTGAATAGTTTTGAGTATTGGTGCTAACTTTATTTAGTTTGGTGACATCACCAACAACTTATAGGATTATGTATAGCTTTGAAATCACATTGTTAACTACTTTTAGAGTCGACTAACTTGAGGGGTGCATCATTAATTGCTTTTGGGGTTGACTAGCTTGAGGGACACATTATCAACTATTTCTAGAGTTAATTAGCTTGAAGGTCGCATCGCCAACTACTTCTGAGGTTAGTTAGCTTGAAAAGTGTGTTATCAACTACTTCTGAAATTAACTAAAGTGCATCACCAACTGCTTCTGGGGTTAATTAGCTTGAAGGGTGCATCACCAATTGCTTTTGGGGTCAACTAGCTTGAAGGGTGCATCGCTAACTACTTCTGAAGTTGACTAGCTTGAAGGGTCCATTGCCAACTACTTCTAGGGTTGGCTAGTTTGAAGGGTGTGTTATTAACTGCTTCAAGGGTTAATTATTTTGAAGGGTACATCACCCACTGCTTCTGAGGTTGGTTAGCTTGAGGAATACATCATCAACTATTTCAAGGATTGACTAACTTGAAGGGTGCATTACCAACTACTTTTGGGATTGACTAGCTTTAAGAGCTACGTCATCAATTACTTCTAGGGTTGACTAGCTTTAAAGGTGCATTGCCAGCTACTTTTGGGATTGACTAACTTGAAGTGTAGCTAATGACTTTGAGCATGTTGGTCTTCAACTTCTTTAATTTAATAGCATCACCAATAGCTTAGGAGGTTGGGTATAGTTTTGAAATATGACCGATAGTTTTGAAAGTGTTGGTGATTAACTTTTCTGATTTGGTAGCATCACCAATGGCTTTGAGGGTTAGGTATAGCTTCAAGTGTTGCTAAAAAAATTTTTAGCACACCTACCAAGACTCAATTTGACCTTATTTAGTTCTATTCGAACTAATTTTGTGTTGGACCTTTATCGAGTTTGGGTATGCTAGACTTTGACTTAAGTTCAAGTCAATTTAATTCAACTTGGTTTTATTTTAGGCTTAGTCTGGCTTAGTTTTGCTTTGACTTTGAGTTTACCCTTTCCTAATTAGGGTTTAATTTGAGCATAATTTAATCCAGATTGTATTTGATTTGAAACCACCTTGATTTTAAATTAACCTATCTTAAGTCTAATTAGGGTTTAGTCTAATTTTAGATTAACTCAATTTGGATTCTTTTTGGAGTCCAGCTTGATTTGGATTTTTAGTTTATTTGTTTAATCGATTTAGGTCCATTTGAGTGAACTTGACATTTTTCCATTTATTTTGGCTAAGTTCAATTTTAATATGTTTGGATTACTTTATATTAAGCAATTTAATTTGAGGGTCCTTGGCTGGCTTAGGTGTGAGTCAAAAGGCTGGCTTAGAGATACAAGCCCGAGGGCTGATTGGGTGTGAGTCCAAAAACTAGCCTAAATGTGAACCCGAAGGTTAGCTGAATGTAAGCCTAAAGGCTAGCTGAATGGGAGCTCGAATGCTAATTAAGTGTGAGCTTGAAGGTTAGCTAAAGCATGAGCCCGCAAGCTAACTAACTGCAAACCTGAAGGTTGATTTGGATGCGAGCCTGAAGGCTAGCTTAGATGTAAGCTTGAAGGGTGGCTAAGTGCAGGCTCACAGGCTAGCTAAGTGTAAGCTTGAAGACTAACTAAGTGCGAGCTTGAAGTCTGGCTAAATATGAGCATGAAGGTTGGCTAAATGCAAGCTTCAAGGCTAGTTGAGGTGTGAGCTTGAAGACTGGCTGAATGTGAGTTTGAAGGCTAGCTAACATATGAGCTCAAAGGCTAGCTAAGATGCGAGTCCAAAAGTTGACTGAGTATGAGCTTGAAGGTTGGCTAAGTGCGAGCTTGAAGACTAGTTAAGTGCGAGCCAGAAGGCTGGTTAAATGTAAGCTCGAAGAATAGCTAAGTGTGAGCCCAAAGGTCGACTGAGTGTGAGTCTGAAGTTGGCAAAATGCGAATTCAAAGGCTGGCTAAGTGCAAACCCCAAGGCTAACTGAGGTGTGAACTTGTAGGTCGGTTAAGTGTAAGCCCAAAAGGTAACTAAGTGCGAGCCTAAAGAATGGCTGGATACAAACCTGAAGACTAGCTGAGTATGAGTCTGAAGCTTGACTTTGGATGCTAGCTTGAAAACTAGCTAAGTGTGAGCCCAAAGACTAGCTTGGATGTGAGCCCGAAAGTTAGCTAAGTATGAGCCCCAAGACTAGTTAATTGCTAGCTCAAAGGCTGGCTAAGTACGAGCCCGAAGGTTGGCTGAGTGTGAGCCGAAGACTGGTTAAGTGCAAACCTGAAGGCTAGCTTGGATGCAAGCCCGAAAGCTGACTAAGGGCAAGCCCGAAGGTTGGTTTGGTGTGAGAGGGATTCACCATCTTAGAGGGCCGCAGGTAGTCATAGTGGTTTTAAGGGATCATTGTATTCGAGGCATCACTAGTGACCACAGCAGTATTGAAATTTTGCCATTTTCGTGATATTGCGAGTGGCCGTAATAATGTTAAGGACCCACCACGTTTAAGGGGCCGTAGGTGGCTGTAATAGTATTTAGGATTCACCATCTTTGAGGGGGGAAGGTGGCTACAGCAGTATCAAAGGTTCACCATTTTTGAGGAGGGCCGCAAGTGGCCATGGTATTAATGGAGTTTGACAGCATGCCAAAAGACTGCAGGTTGTCGCGGTAGTGCTACGCAAAAAGGTCGAGGTAGAATATTGCTGGCCGAATCCTTTTTTTTTTTATGCAAAGCAACTTGTTTTCATTTTCTATTTTATTTTCCATCTCCATTTCTTTCCTCCTCCTTCTTTCCCATGCCCCCTCTTTTTTGAAACCTTACTGGGCCACGATGGCTCGACAACCCACTAGCTAGATTTGGCCAGATTTGACCCCGATCTATCGGCGAGCAATGAAGGAGAGGGCAAGGCCCTCCATGTCCCTCTCTTCCCGGCCAAATCTAGTTAGATAGGACTAGATCTGGCCTCTTTCTTTCTCCCCATCTCCCAAGATTATCTCTGCATCCATGGCAAACCGATAGCTGGAGTGGTTGCGAGCTTGGGTGGCTACAGTAAAGGGTGGCTCGAGAACAACATGAGGGTAGCTTTTAGCGAGGAAGGTAGGTACGAGAGGAGGCAAGCAGTGCAGGATTGTGTATAGGAGAAGTGGTCAAAGGTGGTGGCCGATGTGAGGAAGTCAGCTAGGTCTGGCGATGAGGTGGTCTATGACTCGATCTCTTTCCCTACCTGCAACAGTGGCTAGGTCCGGCCTCCTCGGGTGGTGATGGAAGCAATTAGATGATTGGTTGGCAATAAAGGTGTAGGGAAGAGGGCAACAAGGTTTGGCTATGGTAGAGCTCAATGGAGACTTGTAAGCAGGGTCCAAGCTAGTGGCGACGAAGAGGCAATCAGGAGCAAGGGCAAAGCTACTTGATGTCCCTACAAGGAATGAGGAGAGCAGACAAAGAGAAGAAGAAGGAGAAAGAGCTAAGTCTGAAATTTTACCCCTTCAATCTCTGATTTTTTTTATGAACTCTTTGATAATAGCCTTCTAATCCTCTCCTCATTCCATTCTAATCTCTACTTTTTTTTCTCTATTTTTTTTTTTGCAGGTCTTCATCAACCCTTATAGGTCTTGAGAAAATTTGAAACTAAATTGAGGAGATTTGGAATTAGATTTTTTATTGGTTTGATTTTTGAAATTTTCATAAAAGTGATTTGTGATTGGATTAAATCTCCAAATTTCCTTGATTAGCATGTAATTTTTTTAATTGGAATTTGTTTTCTTGATGAAAATTTTTAAAATATGTACCATTTTTGGTTGCTCAATTTTCAAGGGCTATTCACAATTTTTTAGGAAAAATCAAAACTAAAATATAATTGTATAAGTTCTAGAAGCCTGTTTACAAAAAAAATTATATCTATAAAAATTTTAAAATTTTCAAGATCCTTTTTGAATAAAATTTGTACTCATTTGTAATAAAAATTTTTGAGAAACTTATTTATAAAAATAAAAAATTTTAAGAGTTTATTTGGGAATGTTAGAAATTTCAAGGATTTATTTACAAATATAAAATTTTAAGGAGTTTATGCACAAACCATAGATTTTGCGGGGATTAATTTAAAATTTTAGAACTTTCAAGGACCTTTTCACAAAATTTTTGTCTTAAAGACTTATTCGCAAGAAAAGTCCAGTCAGGGACCTATTTGCAAAGATTTTTATAATTTTCATTTTGGCCTAGATTTTTGATGAATTTTGGGCTTGATTTTGGTACACATATCCAGCCCAAACTACTTTGTTTAGTTTAAGCCCGAATTTTCGAACAATTCAAGTCTAAATTAAACCTTACTCGCATGCCAAGGAGGCTAGGATTCAAACAACTGCATAAGAACCCTTCTTTCTCCTATTTTCTTTGAATTCACATATAGAACCGTAGAACTAGTTACCTGATCATCATCTTACATCTTTTTAGGTACTAGGCGAGTGAGAGCAGATTGGTGTATCAACACATGTGGCTATAACCAGACCACCCACCTACCTAGCTTTTATTCTCGCTTTAGATAAACAAGCTTAAACCATCTTTCCTTGTGCTTCGCCCACTTCTCATTAGCGAGCTGTACAAAGTTACAGGTCAACATGAGTATAAATGCATTTCCAAAGAAGAAGATTGAAACTCATATTGGAGGAATTGCCTACATGAACCAAAATTTGTCTTTTCGAAAAGACTTCCTTTCTGAGTAGTTTATGAGGTTGGTTACCAATCTTATTCCAAAGATGGCCAGTGGTCGGGGCTTCTTATGCATAGAAGATTAGGGCATTTTGTAAGGTGGCTTGCTCGACAAGGCTCAATTAATTAAGAGTTATTTCCCTGTATAACCTAAACTTAGACCATCAAATTTCATATTGAGGTATGGCTTCCCTCATATAGGAAGGGTTTTGGGCTATGCACTAGAACAGAAGAGAAGGAGGGCGAATTGCATAAGTAGAGTTCTCCTCTACCTAGCCCTTTTCCAACCTCTAAAAATGACTCCACACCTAGCATCACCACAATGGAAACTCTAGATGGGATACCACTAGGAAAAATGTCTAGCTTTTCTAGAGTTTTCTTGAATATAGTGTAATCTCACTCCTATGCTTATCACTCACCTAAGCTCTTGCAGCATGCCCCTTCAGGCAATACAACTTTCGTAATATGTGAAGTAGCTGAGTGATAGCTCTTCGATTGCTATATTCTTGTGATGGCAAAGAAATAACAAAACTATAGCTTTAGGCGAAGAGCAGACTAAGCTTCTCACTCACCTGTCTTAGCTCCATGCCACAACCTTCCATCATCAAATAGAGGACCAAAATGAGAATGGGAAGCTTTGACTTGACATTTATTTGGCAAATACAAATTATGGTTTGGCCTATTCCCACAAAAGTGGAATTGAATTGAATCGGGACAAGATATTCAACTCGGAAAGCAACCTAAATGTGTAACTAGTGATTGCTGCCTATTGGAACATTTGGTTGGAAGCTTGAGGGGAGAAAGGGAAACAGCTACAAAAGCAAGGATTGGATCTATCAATGGAGGATGGAGCAAGCTGGGCAACGAAGAAGGGTTACATATCGAGGGCCTATTCTGAAATAAAAGCACTTCCATATAAGGAAGAGAACTGCTAGTGAGCACGAGAAGAGTCAATCAATCCAACAGAGGCAAAAATAGGCTCTAAGGAGGTGGTTATAAAAACATATTAGAGTAGAGGTAGGTTTATGGTGTAGTTTCACTCTCAAAAGGGTGAACAAGGGGTTGTTAACATGCACATTGATTAAGCCAACTATCATATCGGGCTATTCGATCGATATCTCCAACATTTTTAGAAAGAAGTTCCTGGTGTAGGAAATGTCATTTTTCAAAAGTGGTTGGTTGGTTTGTAGAGGAAAAAGAATCATTCAATTAGCAAACCTAAAGTGAGAAAGAGCTTCACAAGGTTCCTCTTCTTCATTTGGTTCATCACATGACTTTTTTTCTTTGGATGGGGCTTCTTCCTTTCCTCACTAGGGGCCCCATTATCAACCAGGCATAGAACTACCAATTCACTTAAGCTGATCTGGGCTCACAATCGATGAACTCCATTGCTTCAACTAAGATTAGCAAATCACTTGATGAACTTCACGACTAAAAATAGAAAGTAAAGTCAGTTAGGTTCAAAGAATGGATGACTATTCAAGCTAATCTTGAAAGTGGGAAGCTTGAAGCTAATTCATTTCCATCGAAAAATAGAATGACATGGCAAGCTAGCAAATGAAACCTAGCCCTCTCTTGCAAATGTGAACGAGAAATTTCATAAGATAATACTAGAGCGTTAGAGCATGGGATTCATAGCCTGATTGACTTTTTGACTCCTAAAGTATTAAAAAAAAGGCTATTTGGGTAGCTTGTTCGTACTGCGCTGGACTTTCTAGCCTCAGCTTCGGCAACTCCATTGGTAGGGTAAGAAGTAGCTCTCTGTCTTTCAATCTCGGAATAAAGAGTTGTTTATTTCTTGACTCGACCTACCTTCGTCATACTCCCCCTTCATTCATTGAGTTGGAGGAATCCACAAGTGGCTCGCCCATTACGTATTGCATAAAAGAACCTTTCTTTGTATGACCTCTTTTGCAAATTTCCATTAAATCTTATATAGATTTTCCCCTGCTTTACGACATGTAAAGCTACACAAGTTGTCGGTTTCCTTTCAAAGCCCTTATCTAGAACAAAAGATTTAGTAGTAGTAGGAGCTGCCCAAAAAGGCAATGAGAATTTATGTTGAGGGATTCAAAGAAATGAAATTTCTATCCCTCCCTAGGGACAAAAACAACAACCTTCTTCTCTGTCTATTGGTCTTTCTATAACACATGGGCTTCACTGACTTAATTAGGTATAACCTTGCCCACAACTTTAGTGGCTTCGCTCATTACTCACTGCATAGAAAGATCTTTTCCCAATGAAGTGAAACATCGAGTGAACGAGTGTACTATGGCAAGTGGGCCAAGATTTTTTTAGGTTGCGAGCTATCATCATAGGAAAAGGAACCAACTACAACTTCATTCAGCCAAACCACTTGTGCTAATTGTGAGAGATCCGAGAAGCTACCTACCTAAATGGAGAGCCCACGCCAGTAGGGTGGTTGGTTTGAGAAGGGTAGGACAGTCCAAAGATGAAGTTGGAACATTTATGAAAGTGGGGTTCTTGGATAAGTCAGTTCAGCTATAATATACTCTTTCGCATAACTTCTCATACTAGACCAACCTACTAAATTACAAATAGGGATCAAAAATGTGGTCAATATCACAAAGAATAATGAAAGATTGTCTATGCCCTAGCTCACCTTCAGTTCTAGGTAAACTTAACTCTTGAGATGGGAGATCTAAAGGAAAAAAAGATTGTATATAAGCTAATCCTAGAATACCAATTGGTTGATCAGGAAAAAATTCTATCTTCTTCAAATGGCATGTGTTTTGATTGAATAGACATTGTTGGACTGACGACCCTTCCATGCACTTTCTTATTCCAATTTCTTTCCCATTCATTTTTGACTAGTAGACCTTGCAGCACTCACCTTCTGTAGCCTATTCATACTGTATCATTGAAGGCAAGTAGTTAAGCACTTTCTCTCTTAAAGAGATCCTCCTTCCCTTATGAAAGCAAGCCAAATCTCTAAGGCTTTTCACTGAACTTGAGTAGAACAACTCCTAGACTCTTCTCTTTCAACTGCCTTTTGTGAATCAATAATGAGACTCTTTGTTCCAGCGGGGCTGACCTTCGCTGCTTGCTTGATATCGAATGTCATCAATGCAGCCTATTTTTCTCTTTAAAAACCTATTCCCATGGGGCTCCATGTATGCGACATTGATTCTCAAAGATCTATGGACCATGCCTGATAGATCTACTTTTCTATTATCTGACTCCCATACACCTTACTAGCCTCAAAATGTCTTTCTCCTTACTTTGCTAATCAATCATTCATTGACTGGTAGTTGCATCCTAACTTTTTATGGATTCCTTCTTTAGAGTTGACGCCAAAGCCATAATGTCTCAAAACGAAGAGGCTATAGAGAAACTTTTCTTTTTTTTGCTTTGTCTCAAACTTTGTGAAGAACTCCATTCTCTCTCCCAGCAAAAAAAGTAGCCAATTAGTCATTTCCATTCCCCTCGCTCTTTCTGCTGGTTTTGGTTCAAGGCAAGCTAGCTAACTGAGTAAAAGAAACATGAAGATAGGGTTGTAGCCATATTTATATGCTGGTTTGGCCTCAAGCTTCCCACTTTCAAGATTAGCTCGAATAGTCATCCATTCTCCAAACTTGATTGACTTTAGTTTCCATTTTTAATTGTGAAGTTTGTCGAGTGATTCGCTAATGTACAGATTAAAGGGGATGCATTACACAACAAAATGCTTACATGCCAAGGGCGAACCGAACTCAAGTTATTCATGAAAGAATGATTGAATTTGAGTTTGAGTATGCTCCTACACCAGTTACTACAATAGCCAATAGACTAATTTTGGATTGATTTCCTTACTTTTGTTCTTTTTAATACTAACCATTTCAGTGTTTAACGGTTCTTTCTCTTTGCCTTGGGTTGAGTGCCTCAATGTTGGTTTTGTCACCAATTCCTTTGTGGCTAAATTCAAGTTCACTACCACAGAACCTAATCTTGAAATTCATTTTGCCCAAGCATTTTACTGGTGGGTCAAGTCAAATAATAAACAACTACTTATTTTGAGATTAAAAAGTTTCGGTAATTTGCAACATATTCTAACTCATTAAGCACAAATAGATTATATAAGATAACTCTGACTGCCTCCTACTTCTAACTCTAGTTATTAGCCCCCTATTGACTACCGGGGCATCCTCTAATGAGCAAGCACTAGTACACACACATTTTCCTGTTCGCAACTTCTACTTGTAATTATAGTGAAGAATGTCAATGTGACACACCAGACCACATCTTGCTACACAATAGCATAGCACAGATAGTGTGGAACTATTGTAGCAACGTCACCTGCCCGACTTCCAAGGGTCAAGAGGTCAGTCAAACCCTGATCCGGTTGAGCCAATCGAGAGAATGGCCTCCGCTCTAGCCTAATAACTTGAAAAATCACTTCCTTGCATTTAATCAATTGGTTTATTAATGGCCCTAACGAACCAAAGGCTTTTCTTGGCATTTCCCAGTTCTCTTAAAGCAAACAACCTTAGCCCAAAAATCAAGGTAGGCACTTGAAAGTGTTATAAAGAATATTGATTATGAATAGGCGATAGAGTAGTCATACCAATCGCAAGAGAAATCTCCTTCAACTCAATCAAAAGTGGGACAAGATAGTTAGTGGAAAGAAAGCAATCACCATCATATCTTCATATTAGGCCTTCCAATGGAAACCATCCCATTGAGAAAGTATACAAGCCTATAAACGGTAAACTGACTATTTGACTCGCTAGGTTATCTTATTATCTAAATATGTTAAAAAGGAAACCTTATCTTCGATTGTCTCCCCAAGATAGAATATGGACAATGTATTGGAGGTTGTGGAGAGTGGAAAAGTCATTTTTTGACTCTTTGCGGCCAATATATCCCATTCATGTCGACCATCCCTCTCTTTCAAGGGATGCGTTGGGTTCCAACTTGGAAGTCTACTCCAAATGGGTTGGTTTCTCTAGTAGAAGACTGTTGGACTAAGAGAAGGTAGTCTCTCTTTGGGAAACATGGCCCGATTTCTCTTTTTTCTTTTCACACAGGCAACATACGGGAATAAAGCATACCATAAACAATTGTAAAAATAAAAATGGATGAAACTCTTCTTTTTTTTACAAAGGAGGACAAGAAATCGAAATTGATCTAACATTGAAATGGCACCTAAAGTCAAAAACAAGAAGTAAACAAAGCACGCTTGAACCAGACCACTCACTATAGTCTTTTTGGTTGATTGGGAAGAACATTGATAAAGAGAGATGTTGGAAATAGCTCAGTTAGACTACCAATATGACCAATTCCCATTTTCTTTCTTGCTTTGGCTAAAGTACCATGTGAAGAAGTGATTCCCAAGTGCGAAGACCACAGTCTGTCTACTCAACTAACTGGGATAATAAGCAAAATTTGGAACCGCAGGGATGGAAAGAAAATAGGAGAAGAAGCAATAGGTAGATTAGTATCCATTTGCTACAGAGGTTGAAGCATCATCCAACAAAGAAGCTATCGTGAGTGGATGCATATGGTTAGAGATCCCAGATTGGATAAAAAAGAATGTCAGAAATTAATGGGAATTCTAGCATTGAGATTCTTAAATAAGAAGGAAGAAGAAGATATAAAGTGTTGCCAACTAGAACACTTAGATGAGTTCCTGTGTCAATCACTTCCATTCCTCTCATCAAACCATCTGTAACACTCATAGCTATAGTTCTAACTTGATTATTTCCTAATAATTATCGTACCTCACAAGTCATACATTAATTTGTTGACTGGCAGTATCTTGACTTTCAACTACCAAAACTTTGTCTTGAATCATGGATGGCATAACCAACCCCCAACAAAATGATCTAGGGATGGAAAAGAGAGGGGAGGAACTACTATCTTGCTTAGGGAGGAAGTAGAGTTCTTAGGGAAGAGAAAGACCTCTAGACCTGTTGAAAATATGGCAATTATTGATGGCTCAGAAAGAAAGCTTGGCTATGTTTTCCTCACTGAGCTTAGAAAGGAGCTGTTCACCTTGAAGTTATACTATTTCCTCTCCCGTGGTGTGTTTTAGAGGGTAGACACTTCTTACAAGTACTGGGCAGTCATGAATGGAAGACATTGAAAGATAGGAGGAATAGTGGTAAGCTAAAAAGACAAGGAGGAGCTCTATACCTACCACCAACGAGCCTAGAGCTTAGCTTTTCATTACCCTCAACAACAAACTCGGATTGAAGATTAGGGCATTTACTCTCCATCTAAAATGGGAGACTTCTATGAATGAGTAGAATCCAAATGCACTGCTACAGATAATAAAGCAACCCTAAATCAGTGACACACGAAAGCTCGATCCTCAAGTTTGGAATATTACGAGCAAAGACCAGAATTCATTTTCTTGGATGGACCAGGCTTTAGGGAACTCTTCATGGCAATCTTCACCTACTTCATTGCCCCCAACCCTTTCCTGTACCTCTATTGAAATAAAATGGTTTCATGTTCTTTCATTGATCGGTTATTCCTCTATTTTTGTATCTTCTTATCCAATTTTGGTCTCTATTAGT
The DNA here is from genome assembly GCA_005019695.1 of Trichopus zeylanicus subsp. travancoricus. Lineage (NCBI taxonomy): Eukaryota > Viridiplantae > Streptophyta > Magnoliopsida > Dioscoreales > Dioscoreaceae > Trichopus > Trichopus zeylanicus. Next base: position 119,518 of record RXID01002396.1, on the reverse strand, counting down.
TCACAAGATTGAATGGTCAAGTCATTGAAAAGCCTAGATTCAATTATTTTCCAAGAATGTTGAGCCAGATATGTAAGCCATGTATCTAGGAGGAACTCTAAGGGCTTTCGGGTCTTTGCACCGTAGTTGAAAACCTTTGCAATATTTAGTTTTCATCCTTAAGGTTTTGCTCATCAACCTTGATACAACCCAAAAGAAAGAATGGGGGAAAGGATGAGATCAACTGAGGCCAGCGCTCTAACCCCCAACTACCCCTCCTTCACTCCTCTTTGTTGAAGATGATATTCAATGCCAACAGGGTTTTTTATTTTGGTTTTGTCAATATTTTGCTATTATTATATGGGTCCAAAGATATATTTTTATTAGGATAAATTGGCCTTTGTGGACATCTTTACTTTGGAACAAAATAATTAGAAAATTCAAATTAGACTCAGTTTAGATTCTATATCTGCATTTTCTCTATATAAGTATGAGTGAAAAGGAAAGCCCTAAGACTTAGACCCTTCGAATGATTCTTTTGGGCTTGTGGCCACATTTCTATTCAGGTTTCCCAGCTCTCAATCAAAAGAAATAGCCCCTACTCCAGTAGTGGCCAAAAACAGATAAAAGAATAGTGTCATCAACAAACTAATCAATCAGTCAATCTATAAAAATGAAAGTATTACATAGTTACATATGTATAGGGACAAGAAAAAAAATCCACACTCCTATGTAAGCTACTAGCTTTGGATCTGCCTCTCAAGCAGTAAGAGTGCAGTCTATCACTTACACAAGCGTGACATTAGACCTCGAGAAGGGATAAAGGTCTATTCCTCCTTGTAAGTTATTAACTATAGTTGGACATGATAAGGAAAGCAGGAATATCATCAGGCTCAGTGGTAGAATTCATATCTATGAAGGATATCTTTCTCCACACACTTCTTTCGCTACTTTTTTCTGAGGACAATGACTTATCCTTAGTTACAAGATAGTGGGCCCTCTTCCTATCTACTATTTATTGACCCACTAGTGAGATCCACCTCTAATTGAGCAAGCTAAACCCAAACTCTATCGAGAAAGCATTTTTACATCCTAACTGACCTCTATTCTCATATCAGACAGAATGCTCAATGACAACCTCTCAATTGTGACCGTCTAGCCTCTTTTGGTACCATGGTAGCACCTACAGGTTCCACAAAAGAAAGTCATGTGAGCGTGAACTCGTGCATACTCTTGTGGATCTCTGCAATAGGGGTTTGGTCCCAAATTGCGTACCCCAATAGTAGGGTTAGGATAACTAGTGGTAACAAAACTTGGATGTTGAATATGAGTGTGTTGTCGATTCCCATAAGTGAAGTTGCACCCATTCCCATGCTTTTCATCACCTCCTCTTGCCGAGAAAGAAAATGCATTATCCGCTCCAGCCCCAACCCATGGAGCATGTGGTCTCTGATTCCTGGTTTATTTAACGATCTTGGTTGTTTCTTATTTGGCAACTGCTACTTCCAAGTTAGGACTCATTATGTCAGCAAATGAGTTGGAGTCCAATCCCTCATATCCATCTGAGTTCATACCTTTTAAACAATAACATAGGCTTTAGTAAACAAGTATAACAATACATATACATTTAATAATAAAGAATAAGCATCATAACAATCAAACAACTATAATAATAGCACATTCACAATACAATTCATGTAAATACTTCAACAAGCAAAATAGTTTGATATAAGCAAAAAAGGATAAATACAAAAATATGTTCATGAACATAACTAAATCCTAATAATGAATATAAGCCTCCCATATTTCTGCAGCTATGTTATCACTCAAATGAGTTCACTGGAGATTCTCCTCACGTTACTCCCTTAGGGGTCGTTTGGAACGGGGTCAGGGCTAGGCTGACCCCGTCCTGACCAGATTATCTTTCAAACACCAAAAATTTGACCACACTAATATTATTTTATTCATTTAAATTTTAACAATATTTTGACTAAAATACCCTCACTTGATCTGAACCATCGGATCTTGATCCAACAGCTCAGATCGGGGAATAGCACTGTTCATCTTCTCCACGCGCGAGCTCGGCCGGCGAGCTCCGCGCTCGACCTCAGCCTTCGAGCTCCGCAGGCGAACTCCACGCGCGAGCACGAGCTCCGTGCCCGAGCTACCAGTGCGAGCTCGGCCGACGAGCTCCTCGCTTGAGCTCCGCTGGCGAACTCCACGCGCGAGCGCGAGCTCCGTGCCCGAGTTACCAGTGCGAGCTCGGCCGGCGAGCTCCGTGCTTGAGCTCGGCCGGTGAGCTCCTCGCGCGGGCTCCATCGGCAACGTCATTTACGCGCGAAGAAGATGAACAGTGCTGTGTGCACAGTGCCGACGCCAGAGGGCATTTTTGTCCATAAAAAATTTTAACCATATGCTAGTCAGATCAGTAACCAAACAGGATTTACTTAACCGTATTAGCGTTTTATATTTTACCCCTTCCTTTAACCTTGACCTTGACCTTGACCCCGTTCCAAACGGGCTCTTATTGTGTGACTAATTTAGAATGACTCATTTTCTGCTTCAACCTCATTCTCATCATCCACATCCATATTCTTGTTCAGTATTTCGTCATTTGGATCAATAGTCATGACATAATTGGGGAGGATGCAACAAGCTAGAATTATATCAACTTGGGTTTTGAATAGAAAGAAAGGAGTCTCGTCCAATATATGAAAATGTTCCTTCAAAATCTCAAAAGTTCGTTCTATTTTAGATTTTAGTGATGCATGCTTGTAATTGAATAACTCCTTTGCATTTTGTGATGGGTGACCCAATTGTTCCTTCAGATGGTATCTCACACCCCTATATGGTGCAATAAATTTAGCCATTGTTAAGTAACCAGCATCAACAAGGTAATATTTTCCTTCTATCTGCTTTAGATGACCGGGAGGAGGTCGTGAAATAGCATATCTCAATACCATAAAATCATTTGCAGATCCTTCCCATCATATCAAAACATATAAAAATTTAAGCCTGGCATCAACTGCAGCTAAAACATTTTGCGTGACACCCTTACGTCCATGAAAACGTGCAATCATATCCAACGGTACTCTAGCATGCATATGTGTTCCATCAACTAGTCCAATACAATCCTACATAAAATATAATCAAATATTAAAGACATATTTTTAATCAAATAAATCTAATGAGTATAACAACATACCTTAAACTATGGATAGTAGTTACTATTGTTCTCTATGAGAGGATGTGTCGAATCAATTGCTTGAGACATGAACTGATCTCTAATTCCACATATAAATCGGAGGCATGTATTAAAATATCGACTAATTGTCTCACCAAACCTTAAAAAAAACTATCTTCATGTTTATATTCCTTGAGTGAAAACCAATATAATACAAAAACATCGCAAGTTGTTCCTCAACGGTAATATGTCATGTATCGTATAAAAGATTTCATTCTTGCAACATACTAACCAAATGCATGAATATAAACACATCCATCCTCAAATAGTCAACACCATTATTTCTACCACCGTATAAAATATTTTGAAGATTGTCACCCCTGAGAGACTCTCTGTTAGTTATTGGTTCAATATGCAATTGGGTTCTTCTTTTTCTAATCAGCATTCGTACAATCAAACATGCAGCCATCAAGTAACAATATTCGACAGCTTGTATTCTCAACAAATCTAAGTCCTCTTCATCCATCTAATATTCACACATTTGTCAAAACATAATTTATTCACGCATTCTTAATTGAATATTTAATATTTTTAACACTACGAGTGAAGCAAATTAATGAAATAGCTTTACAAATCTGACCTGATCAACAAATTGATTTATTGTGGTCCAATCTATTTCTTCAGCTCTTCTCTTACACCAAACATGATTTTCGGATCAACTACTCCATCTGCAAAATTTCAATATAAACACACTTATCAAAAAAACCTTCATCGTTAAGGTATTTACAATAGGATAAGTGCAACAAAGGAATAGTGAAAAGTTTGGGGGGTTATATTTGCAAAAATCCATACCAATCATCCTCCACCTCCTACTGCTCCTACCCCCTTCTTCCCCACAACACATGACCAACAGATCGAGCTCCTCCATGCTGATTGTGCTCCTCCGTGCTGATCGTGCTTGATCACTGATGGAGATGCAGATCAAGCACGGTGCAAGGTCGAGAGCAAGATGCAGTCGGGGCGCAGTCGAGCACGGGGCGCGGCCAAGCAACCGTAGATCAACGATAGAAGGCCCAATCATCCTTCGACAGCCGTAGATCAACCACAAAAGGCCCAAATTTTTAGAAGACCAGCGTTGGCTCACCACGGAAGGCACAAACTGAGCTCCTTCATGCTGATCACGCTCGATCACTGACCGAGACGCAGATCGAGTACGGGGCGCGATCAAGCACAGTGCAAATCGAGCTCCTCCGCGCTGACGTGCTCGATCACTGACGGAAGATGAGCATGGGCGTAGTTGAGCATAAAGACGAGCTCCTCAACACGATCGAGCACGAGCGCAGTTGAGCATGAAGATGAGCTCCTTAGTGCAGTCGAGCATGAAGACGAGCTCCTCGACGCGATCGAGTACGGACGCAGTCGAGCACAAAGATGAAGGAGGGGAGGGGAAAATGGTTGGGAATCACTGAAAAAGTAGTGGGAATTCGACGGTGGGACCCACACCAATTCCGGGGGGAATTGGTGTCTTCCCAACCCAAAGCGAGGGAATCCAAAACGGGAATTCGAGGCCATTGGGAATCAACCGATTCCTTTTATTCCAATTTTTGGAATCGAACCAAACACAGGAATGGAGAGAATTGACTCTCAATTCCTTCTATTCCCCCGATTCCGAGTTTCCAGAATCGACCGAAACGGGCTCTAAGTATCAGCTCATTTTAGAATTATTTTTTTTATAAAATTAATATTATTTATTTTACGTTATTATTAAACTAAATTATTATAAAAAATTAAATAGTTTTTTGAATTTTAAATTATTGAAACATTAATTTTGATAAAAAATATTAGTTTCCGAAAGTGATTCACTAATCTTGATCCTAATTTTGATCCTGATATCGAACCAAACAGTGCCCAAGTTTTGATTATATGTTGATCTCTTCTCTTCGTTCTGATTTGTGTCCCCTTTCTATATAGATTTTTGGTCCTTTTTATCAGCTTTGAAGAGAATTTTGAAATTAAATTTTGGAGATTTGAAATCAAATTGAGGAGACTTGGAACTATATTCTTGATTGGTTTGATTTTAGAATATTCAGCATTGTGATTTGTGATTAGATTAGATCTCCAAATTTCTTTAATTGGCATATAATTTCTTTAATTGGGATTTATTTTTTTGATGAAAATTTTCAAAATATGTACTATTTTTGGGATGTTGAAATTTTCAATGGGTTATTTCTAAATTTTTCAAAAAATCTAGACTAAAATATAATTTTATAAGTTCTAGAGGTTTTTTTATAGAAAAAATATATTTATAAAAATTTTGAAATTTTTAGGGTCCTTTTTTGAATAAAATTTAGACTTATTTATAAATAAAATTTCTTGCAAGACTTATTTATAAATTTTTTAGAAAAATTAGGCCAAAATGTGATTTTATAATTTCTGAAGGATTTTTTGTACAAAAATATATTTGCAAAAATGTAAAAATTTTCAAGATTCTTTTTGAATAAAATTTAGACTTGTTTGTAAATAAAAATTTTCAAAAAATTATTTACAAATTTTCCAAAAAAAAATCAACCAACAATGTGATTTTGTAAATTTCGGGGTTTTTTTCAAAAAAGACATTTATAAAATTCTAAAACCCCCAAGGTTCTTTTTGAATAAAAATTAGACTTGTTTGTAAATAAAAATTTTCGAAGAATTTATTTGTAAATTTTATTTTAGTCTAAATCTTATTTTAGCCTTTAGTACAAATCTAATGTCTAAATTTGACTCACCACCAATACAACTCAAATTCGGAATAAAACTCCAAAGTCTACTTAAATAGTGAAAAAAATACTATTCCATAGGTAGATTTTCAAAACGCTTTACCTGACAATATCTTTTCTTTTACTTTTTTTTACTTTTTGTTATGTTTCCCTATTACTAAATTTTTCTATGATAAATCCTAGATATAAAATTTACCTATTTTCTCATTTTATATGTTAGATTGTCATGTTTTTTCTTACAATTGTTCAACACTACTTTTACAACTATCACCACAAGATTATAACATTTAATAATGAAAAGAGGCTAAATGGAAATCATGAATAGTACATTTTTCACCTCAAACTTTGCAATGATTGTAATTGAAAACTAATGAAGGCATGATATCTCCTAGATCAACTTGGAAGAAAGCAAGGAAAGGATTCGAACTTTAATGATAGATTTATAGTATTTATCGCTAATATTTTTTTATGGTTTACTTAAATCCGTCCAATGGATTGATATATCAACTCAAACATGAGTGGACATATCAATAAGTGAGGTGGTTTTAACAATTTAGAATAGTTAACTTTTTGGGTTGTCAACGAGCTTGTTCTATTGAAAAAGTTCATCTTAGTCTAAAAATTATATTTGAACTTGTAATTTTGGAGTTCGAGTATGACTAGATTCATAAATTTTGAGAAACAAAAGTTAGTCATAATTTCATACTTGAGAGAATGTGGTTGCTAGATAATGACTTAAAATTTTGGTTTGGATTTGGTGGTAGACTAGAAAAGAAGCAAAATGCAGTAAGAAGCTTACAATTCTTGAAGGCTTCATGAGACAAAGAATCAAAACAACTTTGGTGATGTTAGGAAACATAAGGACAGGATGTTGAAGGAGATACATGATTTGGGTGTGCTTTTCGAGTTTGGAAGATTAAATAATGATGATAAGGTCTCTCTTCAAGTTGCCAAGATGGAGCTCAATTTGATTTTGGAAAACGAAGAGGTGATATGGTTGCAAATATCAAAGGTTAAATGGCCTAAAGAAGGGGATAGAAAAAAAAGTTACTTTCATATGTTGGCCAGCAACAAGAGAAGATATAATTGGATAGTCTCTTTATGTCTTTAAGGGTCAAGTGGTTACCAGAGATAATATGCTATGTAAGGTGATTTATGATCATTATGATAAATTCTATAAAATAAAATAGGGGATTGGCATCAATGGTAAATGGAATGCATGGCTTGGTATAGAGGACAGATTGAAGAATCCTAAAGATCCTGAGAAGGCATTCACCATGAAGGAGATCAAGATTACTATTTTTATTATGGGGGAGGATGGGTCTCTCAGTCTTGATGATTTTTCTGCATGATTTTCCAAGAATTTTGAATATCTTGAAGAATGATACCATGGCAATGGTTGAGCAATTTTGTTAGTTTGATTTTGATTTGGATGATATTGATAAGATAGTTATCATTTTGATTTCAAAATGCAAGGATATTGAGCGTATTTAAGACTATAGGCCTATTTATTTGCAAAATGTTTTATACAAAAGCTTCACTTAAGTTTTAGCTAACAAACTAAAAGAGGTTATATGCTTTTATTAATGGCAGGTGTATATTGGATTCAATGGCAATTCTTAAAGGGGCAATTCATGCTTGTAATGTGTAGAAATCTAAAGCTTTCTTGCTCAAATTGGATTTCAAAAAAGCTTTTCATAATTTTAAATGACAAATTTTGTTAAAAGTGTTGGGAGAGAGGATTAAAAGTACTTTAAATCTAAGTTCTTCTTTTGTGAATTTCAACAATAGATATTCCAAATATTTAAAATAGGAGAAAGGGATGAGGCAACATTGTAAAATGAAAGAAGAAGAAGTTGGAGAAGTTGGAGAAGTTGAAGAAACTTGAAAGTTGGAAGTGGAAGAAGTCTTTGACTTCAACAACTTCTGTTGTTTGGATAATTTGAATGTGGACGTAGAAAAGGTAGAACCTTGTAACTGCTAATTTTTAGTGGAGAAGGTTTGAAGAAGAAAGATGTTACTTTCTACCATGTTTATGGAAGTTAGAAAAGTTAAGACAAAACTCATTTTTAAAGGAAGAAAAGTGGAAGTAGTGTGAGGGGGTGCAGTTCTTGTAGAGGTAACATATAGGGAAGTAGAGGGTGAGACGGCAATGCATAGGGTGAAAATGCATGTGTCAAGGGCAGGGCACCTACAAGAAAGGAAGTGGGGATAGGGCAATAGTGCTTGGGAAAGCACCTCATGAGGAAGCATGGCATTGAGTGGCAATACACGAGGAAGCATGGCACATAATAGCAGGAAGCGAGGAAGCATGACATGGGGCTCTATGGTACGAGAGCTCAAGTTATCAGAGTTTTGGAGGCTGCCGTTGGGTTAGCTAGCAGTAGAAAGCAAATTATACACTTCTCTAGCACGAGAGCTCGAGGAGGATAAGATCAAAATATGGTTTGGACTTCTAGATCTAAAGTGGCTGAAGTCACTCACTTTGATGATTTTAATGCTCAAACTCTAAATCCACTTCCATCACCTATTTCAGCTACTTTGGCAAAAAAATAGCCGAAGTCGCCAAAGTCAGTCATAGTGTAAAATGGGTCCCACTTCTAGATTCGCTTCCATTATTTGTCTTTTTTGTGTACCAAAAAATTAAAAGTCACAAAAGTGGCCTAACTTCAACCACTTTTGTGACTTTTGGTAAAACCAAATACTACTTTAGACAAAAGATCTCTTGACACCATATCTATTTATTTTAGTGGTGACTTTTTTAATAAATTGTTGAGATATAGTAGAAGAATAGAGTTGATGGATGCTCTAAAATTAAACAAAAGAGATAGAGATGGTATTACAAAGCTCCTATATGTCAAATGATCCCTTGATCTTTGATTTGGCTAATCTTGATCAATCTAGAACTCTCAAGCTGATTTTAAATGCCCTTGAAGATATCTTAGGATTATCAATCAATATGATAAGAGTGAATTATTTACCTTAGCAATATAATTGATTGGCCTTCTAAGTATGTTGTTTCATTCAATTGTAAGATTGGCTGGCAAATTTCTCTTAAATTATTGGGTATCCCTATTTGATATGACCAATTGAAGAAAGAGGATTGGATGCTACCAATAGGGAGGATATGACTTCTTGAAAAGGTGTCAATTTATCCTTTGATGATAGACTTGTTTTAGTTAAATATTGTTCTTTCTTCTATTTCTACTTACTAGATGTCCTTTTACTATTTGTCTTCTTGGATTATCAAAGAAATTAACAAGATCAAAAGGGTATTTTGTAGAGAAGACCTCTTAAGAAGGGCATTAATCTTGTGAATTGCAAGCAAGTTTGTCTTCCTGGAAAGTGTGGGAGATTAGGAGTCAAGAATTTAATATGCACTAAGTATGCCCTTTTACCTAAATGGTGGTGGAGACTTTTAATTATAGACAAGAAATTAGTTCTCAAGTGATTATGAAGAGAAATTTCACAAAGAGAATAATTTGGAATCAGTTAACTAAAATCCTTAATTAGGTTCTCAATTTTGGAGAGGCATTGCATGCTACAAAGATCTCTTCTTTGCTAGTTTTGTTGTGGATATTGGAAATGGAAAGAAAAAAGTACTTTAGATGGACAATTGAGTAGACAATTCTAAACTAAGATATTGATTTTCTAAGTTTACAGATGTATACTTCAATAAGAGTGCTTTTGTTTTAAATTGGCTCAAAGTTGTTGAAAGGATATTCATATGACTATAACATGTTAATTTCATTAATATTCAAATTTTGAACAAATGAGAAATTTTGATAAATTTGCTGCACAATATGCATTATCTAAAAATGATGACTCTAGAAAATGGTTTTGGGGTAACCATGGAGTTTTTTTTGTTAAGAGTGATTATTCTTAGATAGAAAAATAAGGTTCTATATTCCTATAGATTTTGATAGCTTAAAATTCTAACAAAAGTTCTATACTTCTGTTGGCCTTATTCTCAAAGTTATAAGGAACGAAAATTAATAAAAAATAATAATAAGAAAAAAATAATAATATGGTTCACTTAAAATTGGCTTATATTCATGGGAGAGCGAGAAATCTATTATTAAAAAGTTTATAAAAATTTATAAAAAAGATTCCACTCATTTTTACTTAATTAAACTCTTCACTAAACATTAACAATGCCTCTATCTTCAGAAAGATTCTTCAAAAGAACACCATAAGAAAATACCACGAGAGATCATGAAAAAATATTAAAAAGACATACACGAGAGCAAACACTCTTTCTATTTCTTTTTATCTATTTTTCTCTAATTCTATCTCAGTACTACACCACACATAGATTCTATGTATTACTAGAGTATTTATAGATTGTTATTGGATCTGAATTTTACTCTAATTATAATTTTTGATACTACATAATAAATATTCAAAATCAGATATAAGCCAAATTCAATTTTGAATTTTTATTTTAATTCAAACTCCAATTTGATTTTGAGACATTCAAACTCAACAATCTCCACCTTAACTTGAACTCAGGAATGCCACTATCACGAAACATCAATCATCATTTCTTATCCAGCCCCTCCCTCTACGCTACTAGCTTATCAGCTAATTATAAAATGCAAACTTGAGTCAATCTCGAATTCACTTTTTATGCCTATAGCCTTATACTTATGAAAGTTTTTCAAAGGACTTGTGTCTGCTACCATAGCAAAAATAATTCAGAAAAACATTTATCTCCCACCAAATCACTACGAGTATAACGCTTTCTCTTCGTCATTGTAGCCATCGAAACTTCACCTACAGTAATATTTTCTATTAATCAATAAATATTTTTGCACTTCTCTCCTTTCATTAGGATTCTAATATCGCGTGTCATCTTCATAACTTCATCTCTCACTGAATAAGTACAGTCTTTTGAGTCAATACACTAAGTAAAATTAAATTCTTCCCTATCTTGGGGGCATGTCTTATCCCAATAAATGTACAAATCACTCTTTCAAACATCTAGATTTGGACTATTCCCACACCGGTGATCTCACAGGTCAAATTATTCTCCAGCTAAATAGTATCTTCCTTCTTATTCTCCTCATAAGAAATAGATCAATTCTTCCTTAAGCAAATATAGTAAGAACTATCAGAATTTAAAATTTACTTGCCAAACGTGTTGATTTCAGCGGATACCGTAAGAACATCTCTATTCACACTATTTTCTGAAGTATTATCCACCACTACTGTTGTCATACTGAAAGACACTATCTTCATATGTTCGAGGCAATGATGCCTGATGTAACCATACTTCTTACATAAATAATATTATACCTTTTTTCCGATTTTAATTTGGACCATTGCTTACATTCTTCAACTTCTCTCGATCTTTTTCTTCCGTGAGTCACTAATCCTTCACCAACCTCAATGCTAATATTGGAATTTCTTTACAATAAAAAATTATAATCACAATATGATCGTACGAAGTAGGAAGAGATATCAAGAAAATCAATGTTTTATCATCATCTTCAAACTTTACATCAACTTTCAGCAAATTATTAATAATCTTATTGAAAATATTTAAGTGGTGCACCATAGTTGTACCTTTGCTTATATATAATCTGTACAACTGTTATTTTAAGTAGAACTTATTTGCGAGGTTTTTCGATATATATAACTTCTCAAGTTTTACCAGATGTTTAACATCGTTTGTTATCAATAATATTAATCAATCAGGTTTAGAATAATTAAATTTAATGTCTTTTGATCTATCTCCTCCCATTCTTCATTGCTTATCTTGGATTATTTCTTTCCTTTATCCTCTAATATCTTTTGCAGACCTTAGTAAATAAGAACTATTTTCATCTTTTTCTATCATAAAGTAAAATTAATCTTGCCCTTAAACTTATTTACCTCAAATAAGGACTTTGTCATATTAATTATTTGCTCATAACTCTAATACTAATTATTGTGATTCGCAGCGAAGGCTTCACAAATTATTTTATTCTCAAATGATACAAAAAATGAGAAGTGATATAAGATAAAAGAAAATAACAAGAAGAGATATAATGATGTACGTGGTTCATCCAAAATCGAGTTACGTCCACAAGAAGAATGAGATATTTACTATTAAAAGACTTTACAAGAGTCTATAAAAAAGACTCTACTCTATCTTATCCAATTAAACTCTTCACCAAAGCTCGACAACGCCCTTATCTTCAAAGATAATCTCCAAAAAAATACTATAAGGAACCATCACGAGAGACCATTGAGAACCATTAGAAAAACTCACACACGAAAATCAATACTCTCTCTCTTTCTTTCTTCTCTCTGTTCTCTCTATTTCTCCCTAATTCAACCTCAGCACTATACCACAGCTAAATTCTACGTATTACGATAATATTTATAGGTATTTATTGAGTCTAAATTATATTCTAATTATAACTCTTAATATTATATAATAAATATTCAAAATCAGACATGAGTCCAAATTCAACTTTCGATTCTATTTTAACTCAGACTCTAATCTGTGTTCGAAATATTCAAACTCAACAGATACCAATAACAAAAATAGATTAAAGAGAGAAGAAGCATACTTACTTTCAAGCTAGGCGTCGGAATTCAGAAAGGGGATCTAATGTTTAAACCTTAGTTCGAAAGAGAGGGAGAAGAGAGGGGAGCCTCAATAGCATCAAGCACACGAAGGAGCATAGTTGCAATCAAACAATAAAAGAGATTGGTACGAAGAGGACTCCATTTGCATTGAGGAAAACCCTAGATCGAAGGTGAGGGAGAAGAGGAGAGTCTCAATGACATCGAGCACACGGAGAAGGACAACCGACGGATCAAATGGCAACACAAATCATTGGGAAGAGGAGTTTTTCTTCCACAGTAATTGGATTGGGGAAGAAGTCCGAAGAAGAAAACAAGAGATTCCCACCTACGAAATTGAGAGTTCATATAAAGGAATCAAACTCATGGGCCCCATGAGATTTCCCCCGAAATTAGTGTTTTCTACTCTTTCGGAGCGGAATTCATTTGAGGAATTAGGAAAAATTGGAATTATGTAATTCTAACAATTTAAAAATTTTTAGATGTATCCAAAATTTTAGAATTGCAATCTCAATTTGGAGAATTCCATCAATTCTTTCTTCACGGAATTGAAACAAACACCATCTAAGAGTTTCACGTACGGGGGATGATTGTAGTGGCACAGCAAGCAATTCAAAACAAGCTCGCGCACATGAAAGCGAGTACAAAGTCCAAAGCAACAGTTGATTAACTTAGGAAGAAGAAGACATTTGCATCTCAGGACATAAGCAATCATTGGATCCAATCGCGTGTATGTGTAGAGGTGATAATTTTATTTGATTTGGTTTAATGAAGGCAGTAATCGTGGAATGGTTGGGGCCGGGTGCCCATTCTTCAATTTAATTTTTTTTTTTTCTTTTTCTGAAAAGCGCAGTGATTTCAGTCACGGATTGCAGGTGATAGAGGCGCGCATGGGGGTTTGCTTGAGAAAGTAGAAGACACAAATGATAAAGGTGGCGGGGGCCAACGTGTCTCCTGACTCCCTCCTCCTCCCTGCAGGACCACCGCCTCTTTTTTTTATTTTTCTTTCTTTACCTGGTTGATGGTTCCACCCGACTTAGATTGGTCCTCTCCCATTTACGGATGATGTTGAAACAGATCCTTTGGTGTAGGCCTCTTCCTTTAACTATATTTACAAATCGGGTGTTTTGCATATTTCTCCCTAAAATCTTTCACAATTATACATTTCTTCTTGTCATTTCAAAATTACATGCTCGTTTCCATAATTTTTGAAAATATGCACATAACCCCTAAGGAGGTATATGCAAGTATTTTTATAAAAGGTTGTTTGATTGGATAGAAATAGATGAAAGAGTGAAATTTTTTTTTTTTGTGTGTGTTTTTGGTCTACTTTTAAAAGTGATCGAAAATAGTTTACTTTTAACTTTTAATTAAACTAAAGTGAAAAATAAAAGGTGAAGTCACATTTGTCTTATGATGTTTTGTTGGCTGAAAATAAAATTAAAAAATATGAATCAAATCACCACTTTCAATATGTGATTTATTTTTATTAAAATTTAACGTTGTTCTGTAATAAATCTTAACAAAATAAATATTTTAAAACAAAATTTTCTGAAATAAAAATATTATTTTAAAAACTATTAGTATGTTTTTAAACATACTATTAATTAATTTTTGAATATAATTTGATGAGTAATTTTAAATCTTAAAAAATAATATCCTATTAGTAAATTTTAAATATAATAAGTTAAATCATTTTTAAATGAGAGTTAATAACTACAAATCCTTTCAATACGCATGATTAAATTTTACGTTTCATAAGAAGATTAAAAGTAATAAATAAGAAGGAACCAAAAAATAAAATAAAAAATTAGGGTTTGTTTGTTTCGTCGAATTTCAAAATTTTAAACTTTCAAATTTTGAGAACTATAAAATTTAATATTTGTTATACATAATTTTAAAATTCTAAACCTTTCAAATCTTAACAAATTTAAAATTTACTAATTCTTCAAAATTGGCTGAAATTTAAATTTTTGAACCTTGAAATTAAGATCATATTCTAAATTTTATGCCAACAAAACATAATATTTATAAATCTAAAATTTACTAATCTAACAAAATAAATATCAAAATTTGAAATTTAAATTTACTTATCATACAAAACAAATATACCATCATAATCTTCAAATTTAAAATTTTAAAATTTTTATAATTTAAAAATTCTAAGAAATAGACAAGCCCAACAAGTCTTTTTGGATGAGAAAAAAATCCTAGGCCTTTCAAATAAGGTTGCAAGAAATAACATTGCAAATCCAATCCAAGAGCAAATTAGTATTTTTTAAATTCTAATTATAACAATCCAATTCACTAGCAAGACCACTCCCTGCTAACATGTCAAACAGGCCCCTACGACCCACAGGCTTGATGAATGTGTCATGCCTAGTCTGATTTTTTAAAAAAATATTCAAACTATAAATAAAATATATAAAAAGTATAAAAATAATTAATAATAAATTATACTTTAATTGGTTAATGTTCTAGGTTTTTTAGAAGCTGATGATTTAGAGACCAAGCTGAGATCGAGTTAGAATCAATTCAGCTAGACTCGTCTTATTTACAGCATTGGTCGCAATATGTGATTGAGAAGATTGATAGAAGTGCTAAAAAATCACTATCTATTTTGAGTTCTCAAAAATGACTTCAAATCTAATTATTTTAATATTTGTTTATTTTGTGAGATTTGAAAGTTCTGAAACTTTTAAATTCATAACTACAAAATCTTGTGTTTGTTGTATAGAATTTTTAAATTCAAAATTTTCAAATCTCAACAAATTTGGGACTTATTTATTTTTCAAAATTAGTCAAACTCAAAATTTTATATTTCAGAATATTGTACGTGAGATCACATACTAAACTCTTAACATCTGAATTTAGAGATTACGTTATCTAAAACAACTCTCTTGTCGTCGCTCTATCACTCAACTATTGCTTTTGCATCTTCTTCTCTGGATGATCACCACAAGTTTAGATCCCTCACTTTGTCTTTCTTATTCTCTTTCTTCTTCTCTTTGTGCTCTCTTTTTTTCCCTATGGAGAAAGCCTTAGAAACTCTTGTACCTTTCTTTCTTCCATTGCTTTTATTTTCAATCCTACTCTTGATCTTGATTTTTATTTTTCTTTTCTACTAGATATATAAACTTTTTATATGAGAGAACCACAAATTTCAGTAATTAAAGTTCAGGCTCCAATTATTCTATTATTTCATGGTCACAAATATTGTGCAAAGGTCCTATTTTTATTTGTCTTTTGGTTGATATTTGAATTTAATTGTAATCCCTTTTTTGGTATTATAGATTTCAAATCTAGCACAAAATTTTATTTTTTGCAATGTTTAGGCTTGGTTGTGAGATTTAACTTTTTTTTCCTTTTCCGAATTTCACTCTAGTAGTAGCAATAGATCCAACTTAGTGTAAAATTTTCAATTTTGATATGTTTTAGCTTAATGGGTATATGTTATTCCTATTTATTGTCTCTTTTATGATTATTTGAATTGTATCACAATGAGAAGCTTTTTGATTGCAGATTGGAAGTGTTGAAAGGGTGTATGACGCTCTAATTAATTTTGTTAATGTCCTGATAATGCTTTGATTTATCAAAAAACTATACTTGGAATTTTATGAAACTATTTTTTTAACATATAGCTTTTCCTTTTCTTCTCTTCTGTCTTGCTAGCTTGACACATCTATCAATTAATATCATATAAAATACATTTTTAAATTTTTAAATATTATTAAAATAAAAAATAAAATAAATTTAAAAGAGGGTAATTTCACAATTCAAATTCAATGGCTACCATATTATAAAAATCCAATCAAACAAACAAAATTTATAAGTCTATAATTTACAAGTCCAATAAAATAAACATCAAAATTTAAAATTCTAGATTTATATGTATTATAAAATAAATATACTATTAAAATTTTTAAATCTAGGATTTTAAAGTCCCAAAATATTAAAATTTCTAGAACTAAAGTATGCCCTTAGTTTATTTTAGATTTTTGGGTTGAAAGTGACAACAAATGTGTAACCATTTTCATACAAGTCCAAATAACAACTTAAGAGAAGATGAATTAGATTTTACAATGTCAATGATAATTTTTAATGATTAAAATATTTAATTTAATACACAACTAAATTAATGATAGAATATTAAACACAATTAATCACTACACCAAATTTGCAAGTGAAGAACAAAAGTAAATAGAGAGGATACCAAATATTTACTTGATTTGATATCCAACCACACTTATTCCACGCCATGGTCCTAATATCGATCTTGAAAGTTTCAATTGTCCACTAAAGTTTTGCTTCGCTTAGATGAAATCATATCTTTACAAGTTTTTACTTAAATCAAGTAAGTGCCACTTTGCAATTAGAGTCAATTTTTTCTCACCCGCATAACATTCTAAAACTGATTATAAATAATTTAGAAATCAAAATACAAATTTTTTTCCTCACAATAATAGTCTCTCAAAGTTTGAGCACAAAGACAAGAAGATTTAAAAGTAAAAATCAATTTAGAGTTATTGAAAAGATTAGAATATTTTTGTAAGCTGAATTCTTTGACAAAGAATGTGAAAAGATGTAAAAAATCTGAACAAAAAAAAATCCAAGTCTTTATATGCACATTGGAACAAAAACTAGCTATTTAAGACAAAACCCAGATAATTTTTGTAAGATTTGGACAATTGAACCTATATTTGAATATGTTTTAACAGTTATAAAATTAGTTATTAAGCTATTATTCTCGTGTGCTTAATTGCTCGAATTCTAAGTTCAAGGGTCAAAACATTTTAGTTGGGCCAATTGAACTCAAAGCTTGGATGATTGAACTTTCCAAAGTCATAAGCCATATTTTATTTTTGATGAGTTCGAATAGCCGAACTACTTATTCGATCAACCGATATTTACAAAAATTTTGCTAAAGATTTAATTACAAACTCTAATTTTTTAGCATATTATAAATTAACTTAAACAAATATAAACTAAGTCGATAAGAAATATTTTTAAGTTAATAGAGATGTCAAATAAATAACTTTAAAAAATTCACATTCAAATCTCGACTCGATAAAGAAAAAAACTAAATCTAATTTGTTAGAGTCAGATCCATTTAAATAAACTTGAAGTTATCGTCATTGTCTTTAATCCCATTCATTAATATTCCATCAAACTTTTATCCACAGGTTTATCACCACCTTGAAACACATAAATAAACATTGTTTTTTGATTCTTGGCAATACTACAAGTAATGACAAGAAAGGAAACAAAAGAGAACAAATATGACTTTCTATAAATATATTTGAGGCTAATTTGAAATAATTAGCTAAAATATTTAGATAGGACTCTTTTAAGTATCGTTTGATAATGGATCGAGATCAAAGCTAATTTGGACTAATTATTTTTTAAAAAAATTAAAATTAATTATTTTACATTATTATTCAATTAAATTATTATTAAATTTAATTAATTTTTTAAATTTTAAATTATTATAGAGTTAATATTTATAAAAAATATTATTTAAAAAGTGATTCATTAATTTTGCTTTTGACCTTAGACTTAGGGAGGTGCATATAATTTTAGAAAAATTAGGGAGTGTACGTGATTTCAAAATATTTGAGGAAGAGGGATATATAAGAAAACTTTACAAATATGCACTTTGCTTTGGTTGATAGATGGATAAAAAGGTGACACAGTCCGAGATTAACTCCGTTTAAAACAAAAAAAATTATCTGAGTCCCAAAATTTTAATCACGGGATAATCACTTGCTAAACATTCAATATTATTAATTATTTGACAAGTGATTAGAGAAATGCTTGTTTTAGTAGAAATTGGGTACTGAAAAATTAGTGCTTTTAGGATTTAGAGTTGTAAAAATTTATAAGTTGGTTTGATAGCTTTGAAATTTTTAAAATTTTAATTTTTTTATTTGGTTCGAAAAATTGTAATATTCTTTGAGTAAATCGTGAATTGAAGATTAATATTCATTTTTTATAAATATCTTAAATATCTAGAATACTTTAATTATTAAAATTTTAAAATTAATTACTAAAAATACATAGAATGTATCAAATATTTTAATTATTAAAAGTTTAAAGTTAATTATAACAAATACTTTTAATGTCTAAAATATATTAATTATTAAATATTTATAAGTTAAAAAATATATTTAATTATTAAAACTTGAAGATTATTTGAGGTCATGTGATCTTAAAAAATTTTTGGACATTGACTTTTAGCTAATTTGATCAGAAATAAAAATTATTATTTAGAAAACTAAATTTCTTACAAAATAAGCATGGGAGTTTTTTATTTTTTTAAATTTTAATTTCCAAGACTTGATTTTTCTCCAAAATAAATATACTCTAAATGATAATCTTTTTGCCAACTCAAAAACACAATAAATATCGTAACAGGGGGGTCATCTGCAATTAGCGTTATTTTAAAGGGGTAATATGTGAAAACAGCAACTGCAAAAGTGAAAAGCTGAGGGTTGAACCGACCTCCAAAGACCTTGGGACGAGGTAAGGATTCGCTTAAGCTCACCGCGAACGGCCAGACAAGCAAATAAATGGGAAGCAAAAGACACAAGCGGTAGGCGGAATGAATACCGGACAAGGCCGAGACTGTCAGACTCCAGAGCTGCTGCGGCTGGCCAAGTCCGTGGTGGAATGTTGTCGGGTAAATTGCCTGGGATTCCCACCCGCCGCTCCTCCCTCGCGGTTTAATAAACGTCAGAAGCGTTTTAAAGCCCCGGTCTGCCCGTTTCCGACATTCGCGGAGACCCTTGCGGGGCATACATACGTGCCTGTCCTCAGCCTCCGAGTCCCCTCTCCGGTATATATTTTTGCATATAACCCCTCTTTTTCTTAATTTTTCGGCTCAGCCCATCATTTCTAGTAGTAATAGTTACTTTTTGATACTACAATATTGCAAATAAATTTTCCGGCTCAAACTACCTGACTGCTCCAAGAGTGTCCCTCGAACAACACCAAGAAGACTCGTCACGTATGGAGTCATGTGCAATTGTCAAAACACAAGGGGGCTGTGCACAAATACAAAAAGTTGCAAGAGGCATTTGTGCCAACAAAACTAAGAAGAAACAACTAAAAAAAATCTTAGGATACTGTTTCCTTTTAAATCAAAATCACAATCAAAATTAAGATTAGTGAATTATTTTTATAAACTAATATTTTTTTATCAAAATTAGCTTTTTAATAATTTAAAATTCGAAAAATTATTTAATTTTTAATAATAATAATTTAATTTAATAATAATGTAAAATAAATAATATTAATTTTATAAGAAAAAAATAATTTTAAATGAACTTATCCTGATTTTGATTTCAAATAAAACGGAACTAGATGGTTTTATATTCTGATCTCTCAATTGGGTCATAAATATACTTAGGTTTTATCTACTGGGTAATTTGTCCATTATTTCATAATTTATTTTTATTCCTGATTTTCTAATCGGTCAACGATGGAAAACTGAACGGGGATGTATCTGCAAAATTTTGATATTTAAAATGGTAGTATAAATGTAATAATCCAACTTTTAGTCCAGGGTTTTTTGCAGGCACACCCCTAAAAGATTTTCAAGCGAGCCACAAGGGTTATATTTACAACACATGCTCCTCATCTTCATTCTTGTACGTTTTAGGGTGGATTTGTTCATGAATAATTTAGGATAATTCAATTAGTGGAAAAATAATTAAATTAATTTTTTAGTGTTTAGTTGCCAGTTGGACAAATAAAAGACTAGCCTTTTTTTCAAAATTGACTATACAATAATTTGATATTCAAAAACTAAATAATTTTCATAATATTTTAATCTAATAGCAAATTAAAATAATTAATTTTAATTTTTTAGTAAAAAAATAATTAAATTTCTAATTAGTTTATATTTTTGGCATTTGTTTGCTAGTCGAATTAAAACTAGGCTAGTTCTAGTCTTAGTCCATTACTAAATGATGATTTAAAAAATTTTGGAATATTATAGATCTGTTTGTTTTGTGAAATTTTAAAATTTTAAAATTCGAAAATTATAGAATCTAATGTTTGTTATGCAGAACCTTTAAATTTTAGTAAATCTAAGCTTTATTGGTTCTCCAAAATTAATTAGATTTTAAAATTAAAAATTAAAAATGCAAAAACACATGCTAGACTAATAAATCAATAAAGCACCAAATAAATATCATATTTTAAAAATAGGAATTTATATGTCCTACAAAATAAGCATATTATTAAAATTTTAAAATTCAAAATTTTAAAAAATAAAAAAATATTAAAATTTGTAGAAATTTAAAATTTAAGCAAACAGAGAGGCCAACGCTTGTGAAAATTTTATAATTACTTGTATTACATTTGAAAAATTTGAAAATTATGTCTTATGTCTCTTGATTGAGTTTGCTATCTTATTCTTAACTTATTATTATGTCTGAAAGTCTATGTAAGAGTTTCAGTAAAACGACCTGAGCCGATCGGAATTTATGAGCATTGAATTACGTTTCATCGTACTCCTCATAGACTGATTTGTGGGTGAAAAACAATGGTCATACATGTTTTTAGAAGATTCTTCATCTCCAATTAGGAGGGCACATAATTGCTCCACTTTCTTTTGTATTCTTAATTTGCCTCTTAACATGAAGATTAGTTAGTCAGGGTAGAACAATGGGATTAACTTCACCAGCAAGATCCCCTGGAAATTATGAATAGAGAACAAGGATATTCTACTATATTTTAACTTATTTGTTCATATTCTCTTTGCTTGCCTTCTTCCACAACTAAGAGCCTATTTAGTTGATTAAAAGTGAATAAAAATAATCGAAACTGAAGTCTTTTTTTAATTTTATTTTACAGAAATGACTTCTCAAAAATCAGTATAATTGCAATCACCTTTGTTATAAAGTAACTTCTAAAAAAAAATTTAATTATATTTTTTAAATTATAATAGTATTAAATATTATTAATATAATAATAATTTTTTTTAAAAAAATATAATTGTGAAGATTTTTAAATGAATAATATTTTATGTATTAATAATTTTATTTTTGAAACATATTTTCATCTAATCAAATATCAAAAGTTGATCACTTTTGAGACCACTTTGAGAAGTGACCAAAAAAAAAAAAAACTTCACAATTTTATTTACTCAGAGACAACTAAATAACCTATAAATAGGACTAACAATGGGCTCAACTCCGTTTGGACTTGGGTGGGCCCAAAGTCGATCGACATAGGCTTGAAACAGACTAAAACCTGTTAAAATCCAGTAACTTTTGTATTAAACCTATTTAGGATTCGACATGTTAAAATTATACTACTAGGCCTATTAAGATCCATCAAAATCATTAAGCCTCACCAATATTTATATTTATTGCTTCTAATGATATGTTAAAGTGGTGTCTAAAAATATTGCGAGAGAATTCAAAAAGTGTCAAATTAGATCAATATAATGGGTCGGACACCAAATTATCACAAAAACATAAACTTATGACATGTGAACTTTTTTCACCGTGTATATTAGACATTATCTATTTAATATTTAATGTGAGATTAATCAATTACGTCTGACATTATAATAATATCTCTTTTCAAGTGTGATATGACTACATCATTTTTTAAATACTATTAAATAAGAATTCTTTTACTCGATCAATTTTACGGTGTGACCCATATTAACAAATTTTTGTCTCAATTTTAGATTTTTTTAAAAGAGATTAATATGTAACTTGATTTAGTCGTATTATCACGGTAATTTTAACATTAAGAGTGTATACAACTTCAAGTCTGAAGCTCTGATATCACTTATTGAGGAGGAGCTCAAAGAGTAGCAAATCAGATCGATATAGTAGGTCAGATACCAAACTATTATAAAAGTCTAAACTTATGGGATATAAGCCTTTTTCATTATATATATTGACTTTAACTATCCATTATTTGATATAAGATTAATCTATTACCTGATATTATACCAATCTCTCTTTCAAGTATGATATAATCATATTAATTTTTTAACGTTTTTAATTAAGAACTTTTTTACTCGACCAATTTTATCATTTGACCCATATTAACGTATTTTTGTCTCAATTTTTGATTTTTTAAGAGAGACTAACATACAATTTGATTTAATCATATCATTATGATAATTTCGTCTTTAAAAGTGTATGCAACTTCGAATCTAGAATTTTGATACTATTTGTTATGGGAGATCCCAAAGAGTATCAAATTGGATCAATATAATAGGCCGAATGCCAAATATTATAAACGTCTAAACTTATGAAATATGAGTCTTTTTCACTATAAATATTGGACTCTATCTATCCAATATTCAATATAAGATTAATTCATCACTTGACATTATAACAATCTCCTCTTCAGGTTTAATTTAATTATATCAATTTTTGAATACTTTTAATCAAAAACTCTTTTACTCGATTAGTTTCATTGTGGTACCCATACTAATGAATTTTTATTTTAATGTTTGATTTTTTAAGAAAAACTAACATGCAATTCGATTTAATAGCATTATCATAGAAATTTTGGCTTTAAAAGTGTACACAGTTTTGAACATGAAGCTCTAATAGCACTTATTACAGAGGAGCTCAAAGAGTATCAAATTAAATAAATATAGTGGGCTACACACAAAACTATTCTAAAAATCTAAACTTATAGAATATAAGTTTTTTTCATTATATATGTTGGACTCTATTTATTCAATATCCGATGTAGGACTAATATATCATACTTGATATTATAATATAAAAAAAATTTAACATATCTCATTAGTTAATGAGTGTCTAAATAGACTTTCTACAAGTCTCCAATAAAATTTTTAAATAAATTTAAATCTAATGTGCTATTGATTAAGATTTATTGGGTATTTTGAATAGACTTTAAATGGACTTTTAGCGAATTCAATCCAAGAGTCCAATAGATTCACGCGGCCATTGACAATTCTACTTATAAGACCCTACTAATGCTGGCCTTTGGATGAACCTAATTCTGACCAATTATTACACTCGCCTCGCAATGGATTGTGCAACTTTGGGTGGATTTTGGCTTGGATGAATAGCTTGTGGTTGGGGACATTCTCGCAAAAGCATACAAATAAAAAAGTCCTAATTATGAAGAATTTAGTGTTTATTTATAATATTAAAAAATCTTAGATATCATTTGATTCGGGATCAAAGTCAATATTAAACTCAAGATTAAGATTAAAGTAGAAAAAGGTAGTCTCATCAAATTTTTGGTTTTTAAATACTAATTTGACTAGTAAATTATGTAAATTTTTTTAAAACTATTATACTCTTAGATATATTATTTATTGAGATTTAAACGAATAAATATAAGAGTAGTATAATAATTTAATTTTTAAAAATAAAATAAAGTTAGTTTGACATTTTTTTAGTATTTAAATGATAAATCGATTAAAATAGAATGATTCTAATGTTCATCTCGAATCAAACGGGGCATCATAGACTTGTATGTAATTATCTGTTTTTAAGATGGATACCTGCCCAAAGCAATTCCCTAATCATTCAGGGACATAAACACAAAAGTCCCATAAAAATACATGGATTTGGTTTTCTTGACAATCCAGCTCGACAAATCTGATTTGTCCGCTACCATGGTGAACGTACCGCCACACTCCTCCAATGCGGTGACTGCAGCGTTGACCGATAAGCCAAAGACAAAACAAAGATAAAAAAGCTCACCGGCTCTCCTCGTCTTCTGTTTTCCCCGATAAATTAAATATTTCGATAATTCCTGAGAAAACAATAAATAAAAAAAAAAGCAAAAAGTAAAAAATTTTCTGTCTTTTCGCGCCCTTGTGTCTTCTTGAAATCCAGGTGCAGTCGGTGGAGAAAAGGACAGGAGCAGAGGCGGAGAGGAGGATGTGGGAGGGGTTTCGGCGCTCTGCAAATGGACACGCCGGAGCGGAGCAAGGCCGGGACGCCGATCTCAAAGTTCGAGGTGGTTTCTCCTGCCTCTTTTTGGGTTCCTCTTTGAGGTTTTTTGGTGGGCTTTCGTTGTTTTTTGGGGGATTTGGGTTTGGTCGGAGCGTTGGGGGTTGGATTTGCTGGATCGGATGGTTTAGGTTGGCTTTTGGAGAAATGGGGCCGATTTGGGGCGATTGGGGTTGTAGTTTTGGGATCTGAGCTTGCGGGTTTCGATTTTGGTGGAAAGACTGGGTTTTCGATGCAATTTTAGGGGAATGTGAGCCTTTCTTGTGCCATGGTTGCGGCTGGGACCTAGGGCTTTGATGGGTGCTTGGGAGGATAGATTTGTGATGAAAATCCGTGGTTCTGGTGGCGTTCGTGCTGGATCGCTGCTGTTTCTTCAGCTTAGGGGGTTTGGGGTGTTGTTTTGGGTGGAAAGAGCGGATTTTGTTGCAAATAGATTGGAGTGCAAGTCTTTGTTTGGGATTAGGGTAGGAGCTAGGGCTTTGATGGGGTGTTTTAGAGGGTGGATTTGGGGTGGAAATGGGCGTTCCTGGTGGTGTTCGTGCTGGATCCTCGTTTTTGTTTGCAGTTTGGTTTAGTGATTCATTTTTTAGCCTGAGGTGCTGAAAAAGTTGTGGATTTTGTTGTCAGATTTGGGCTTCAGATGGGTTTTTGGAGGTCATCTACTTCTTCTTGGTAGATCTCTCTGGGCTTTTATGATAGATCCATGTAGTATGTGTTCCTTCTTTTATTCTTTTAGGATGATGTGAACCTTCCGACTTCAAGAGTCAGCAATGTGTGCTGCTAGGGTCTCTTTTTATTGCTTTGTCATATGTTTTACTTCCTAGTCCATGCCTTTTGGATTTCACCAAGTTCTTCAAATTTTTGCTATTGCTAGAGCAGCGAGATTTAGTTATGAATTTTTATCGCCTTCAGTGGAGTCTAGCATCCTGTCTATTTTTTCTTGATTTCTGTTGTTTCTGCTTGTTAAATCTTCATGATCAAATAGGCACATAAACATCTGACGGGGTTAATTTTGGACATGAAGGTTCACTCTTTTTTCTTTAGTGCTTTGAATTGAGATCTGATGTGCTTAATTTTGCACATGAAGGTCTACTCTTGTTTCATTGTCTTTACCGGTGAGTTTTAAGATGTTTGATAAATTCAAGTACGTGCTTGGTGATTGAAATTTCGAAGCATTTCAGTGTTGAACTGAATGAGAAGTGTATATTCCTTGTGGAACTACATCATGCTTTCTTTTTAGCTTTGTTCTAAGTGTTGGTAACTATAAATACTAAGAAACATGAACTGTTATTTTGAATTGGACTGTTTATTTGTATGTGATGGCATCTGGTTCTTCATGTCTCATGATTTGCTTTGAATGCAGGATTCTCCAGTATTCAGCTTCTTGAATAGTTTATCTCCTATCCAGTCAGTTAAATCAGTACATACGGTGCAAACATTTCATTCTTTGAGTTTTGCATCGACTAGTTCAGTCTTTACTTCGCCCCGTGTCAATATACAGAAGGAATCTAGGTTTTCCGTAAGGTAGCTATTGAACGGTAATGTTTGTTAGAACTCCACTACTCTAGAACTCCAGTATAACAAATCTCTATTTCCTCAGGCAGTCTTCTTCAGAATTGCTGAAAGGTGGAATTCCTACTGATAATGGGGATGCATATAATGTATGCACTGAAGAAGCTAAAGATGTTAAACCATCTGGTAGCACTTGTACTGTAACTTGTTCTCTCAATGAAGCAGCTATTGACCCTCCTGATGAATGTTCAGATGTGCCTAGTAATTTACCAAGGCCTGCGTCTTATGATTGCAGCAGTCCCAATCACAACACTACACCATGCTATACTCTCAAATCCAATTTGAAGCTGGACATGGGCCATACAACTGCAGAAGTGGCTCATTATGTTCATGGCTTGGACAAAAGAAAAATTTCACTCATCACTGAAGTTGAATTTCAGGATAAGCATTCCCTTGAGCCAAGTGAGGAAGAGGTGGCTGGCTCTGACTGGGGAAATTTGATTTTTCGGGATGAAGATAATCTGTTGATCTTTGATCCCTCTGCTGATTCAGAAGCATGTGGAGGTCCAGATGAGATCTTGCAGGATGATGATGTTAAACCCTTCACCTCTCTGCCGTCACACATTCAAAGGGATGTTATTGATGAGTCAAGGAAAACACATTCTATTGCATTCTTTCTCCCTTGCTGCAAGAAAATAGATGAAAGTTCCCTAAAAAATAATAAAGAGGTAGGAAAGCAACATGAAGCAGATTGCACGCCTCAAATCCTTTCAGGAAATTGTCAGAGTCAAGTCATGGAAAGTGAAAGAAATCATGAAGTAATTCATGGATCAGCTTCTGGCGTTTCGAGAGCCTGCAAGGTAACTACTAAATTTTGAGTAATGTGCAGACTAGAAAATAATTTCACTAGACGCTTCTTGGTGTAGTTTGCATCATCTAAGTATCATGTTTTTAGATACCCATCCTGCTGCTATATCAGCTAGAGATGGGCAAATAACTTGAAGATCTAACGTTTCTTGTAATCCTTCTATCACGACTGTTTCATGCTCTATGTGATTCTATGTGATCTTTCTGATTGACTGATTTGCTGCTGAAGATCTTGAAAATGAGGACATAATGTACAGCATTGTGACAATACATTGTTAATTCTTCATGAACTGAGAACATCTGTAACTGAGAAATTGGTTTTTTTCTTTGTTTATACTACATCAGAAATGTAATCAAGGCTGAAATTGGGTTAGATTCATGCTATAGATCCACACACAGATCCTCTATAGCTTGTGATGGCCTATACCCAAACCCAAATCTGCTTGGTATCGATACACTCATAATACAATTTATACATGGCTCCTGGTTGGTGTTTTATTTTCAGGTGTTTTATGTACCACTTTCAAGCATGATTTCATCAGTTTATGCTATATTTTATTTTTCTCTTATTGAACAACTTCAGTAAAGTTGTCAGCCAAAAAAGGGATACCTTATTACATATTTCCTCAACATGTCAAAAGATTCGCTCTATTTATTAGTGTCCATAGAAACCCCTAAATCAAATATGATTCTTCCACAAATATCATTTCATTCGCTGCCTTGTATATACTAGTAGTGAAGATCTAGCTCCTTAATTTTGTGGATGGTAGATTTAGCCATTTAAGGATTTGGAGGAAGGAGGAGAAAGAGAAGATGAAACATATGCTCCTTATTCTAGGTATGTATTAATCTACATTTTAGAAAGTGATACAACAGTATAGGGATAGGGACCAAAAAACATGCATTTGGTACCATACATCAAGAGATCTGTAGCTCAAAAATGTTAGCTATACACACATATTCACACAGTTATCTACTCAAGCATTTTGGCTCTTGGTTATTTGTTATATGCTTAACACCAAAACTGACAAGCAAATAAACTATTTGGTTCAAAACCAAAATCCAAGCCTGGCCTGTTAAGCTATCTTGTTAGATTTCCATTTTCTTATCCTTTTCAGTAAGTTAGTTTGGAGTTTTAGGGCTAATGTTTTCACTTGCACCCTCTAAATGTAATACTGTTGAGATATCTTGATTTCCTTCTAAATATCGTCAGAGACATTGACGGCCAACTCTTGATTTTACACCCATTCTAAGGGTTAGGTTGGCTTGGGTACCCATCACTTTTTTAGTGTTTCCTTGACAATCTCTTTTGCCATGGATGCTGCTAATGGATTGTCTGGTGCTTAAAAGTGCATCGAGTTATTTCTTCATGGAAGCACCTCTCTTCATGTGTAGACTAACATTTCTATGGAATGTCATTGTGGAATTCAGATCATTTAGAAAAAAAAGAATGACTATTTTCTGCTCTTTTCTCTTTGTGTGTAGCTCCCCTTCTCCAAGCCTTAGCTAGTCTCTTGCCGTATCCGAGCCTCTCCCCTTGATTTTACCTTGTCCGTCATTTAAAAGACTGCAAATACTCCAAATTTGGATAAGATCACATAGTGGAGTTAAACACATTCAAATTTTAGCTTTTAGGAAATTATGCAGAAAATATCTAGAAAGGTATCACTTACTCCAAAGAATATATCCATTTTATTACTTGATATGATTGCAATGATGACAGTTAATTTTAACATATTGATCATGGGGACCATGGATTATGTT
Organism: Trichopus zeylanicus subsp. travancoricus; assembly: GCA_005019695.1. NCBI lineage: Eukaryota > Viridiplantae > Streptophyta > Magnoliopsida > Dioscoreales > Dioscoreaceae > Trichopus > Trichopus zeylanicus. The sequence continues at coordinate 90,908 of RXID01002396.1, read as the reverse complement.
CTCAAGAATCACAACAGAAAGAACTTACGTTTTAAGATCTTCATACCCATTCTGATTTTTGTTTTGACCATTCACTGCTTTTTACTATGAGCATGCATGTTTTAATGTATTGTTTGAGATATGATATAGAAAGTGGAGACACCATTTGACCATGATGATTTTCAGCAACAGCGTGGGGCACGAAGGCGTTGTCTAAATTTTGAGGTTCCTGGCTTTCCTAAAATGAGTTCGCAAGATGACTCAAATCCCAATCTCTCGGTCTCATTTCCGACTACCACATCATATTCTTCTGGTGATCAGAAGCTGGTTCCTTTGAAGGTTGGAAACCCTTCCCCATGCATTTTGCCTAGCATTGGCTTACACTTGAATTCTCTTGCAACAACCTCAAAATCAAAGGATAGAATGCTTACTCGAGAAATACTGGTATCTGAAAGAGGATTAATCAGCATACCAAGCTCAATTAGTTCCTGTTCTCGGGAGAAACCTTTTGGTAAATCCTCATCCGTTGAAAAGGATCTGGAGCTTGGAGAATCACAGGACCTTAAGGCCATGCAGACTGATGCTTCATGTGCACCTGCTTTTGCTAATGACAAAGATTTGGGTCAAAATAGCCCCAAAAAGAAAAGGTATGCTCGTTCTGCCTTCAAGTTTGTCCAGATAGCTTGCTGTTCTGTCTCTGCCCATCAGCAAATAAATGTTGGTAATAATTCACATGCTTTTGTATATAGGCACAAGTCAGAAGTTGGTACGGAGGGTGATTCTTGTAAGCGTTGCAACTGTAAAAAATCCAAATGCTTGAAACTGTAAGTATCATTTACAAACTGAATTCGCATGACCTTGTATGCACGACAGATTTACCTGCTATTCCCCTAAGGGAGCATTTGAATACATCCGAAGTCACTTGTTACTGTTTATTTTTTGTTTAAATTAGTGTGAGAATAAATATAGTGTGCTGTAACCTGGCACCCTTAAGCCCTTTCTACATGTGGGATGATTTTTCTGTGAGCTTCAGTTAGGACTTCAAATGGAGCATGGTGTACACATTTTTTACTTTGGGTAATATGTTTTGCATGTTGCCTTGTCAAGCAGCTATTGTGAGTGCTTTGCTGCTGGAGTCTACTGTATTGAGCCGTGTTCTTGTCATGGATGTCTCAACAAGCCCATTCATGAAGAGACTGTACTTTCTACTCGCAAGCAGATAGAATCTCGTGACCCACTTGCATTTGCTCCAAAAGTAATAAGAGCATCCGAATCTCCTCACGTTGCTGGGGTACTAACTCAAGCTCAATCTTAGATGGCTAATAAATAATAACTCGTTATTGATCTGTTTGTTTTATTTTCTAAAAAATTTCACATTTAGGAAGAAGCTAACAAAACTCCAGCTTCAGCCCGGCATAAAAGAGGATGCAATTGCAAAAAGTCAAGCTGTCTTAAGAAATATTGTGAATGCTATCAGGTTTTGCATCTGGGCTCTTCCAAACTGGACTGCTTTTAGTGCGTTGCCTGATCTTGACTTCTTGTTTGTTTTGAAAGGGTGGCGTTGGATGCTCAATTAGTTGCAGGTGTGAGGGGTGCAAGAATGCATTTGGAAGGAAAGATGGTAACTCTTGAATTTGGTTGTCAATACTATCATGCGTGAAGCTATTAGCAAGCACAATGGGAATATGTCCTTCATCATCCTTCACTGTTCACTTTGGCAAACTATCAACCTTTTTCATGTTTTAATCTCACATGAGTCTTGTTTACATGTTATTCCATTTGGAGCACACTACACTTTTCTGTTGGTTCTTGAAGTCTATGCAAGAATGCCTTTTATATAGTCTGCACCTGATTTGTGGTTCTTGGTTCAATGGAGTTCCCCAAACCTGGTAATGTGGTTAGCTTTGACGAGAGCTTGGACTCAATTTCAAGATCTCTGGCTGAAGTATTGAAACTTTCAAACAGAATCTTAACTGTTAGTTTCAAGACACACTATACAAGCCATAATGTAACTTTTTAATGGATATGTTGGACTTTCCTCCTAGGATGGTCATAGTCCTTAATCTGATTATGGGCAAACCAAATATGGGTCCGCAAAGGACAACATATACACTTAATTTCATGATTCTTTTTTGAAGAACCTTTCCAACTTAATATGCCTGCATAGCCTTAGAACTAATCTGATATATTTTTCCAGCAAAAGGGGGATTATCCACCAAAACTATTATGCAACTTTAAGGGCTTTTTTGGCATGCATTAGCATATCATAAATCATTGGTGATGTGTAATGTTGGTTTGCCACTATTGTTTTCTTGGCAGGTTCTCTGGCGATGGAAGGTGAACAAGTTGATTGTGAAGAGGACGAAATGGATCCCTTGAAGAATGGTGGTGATAAGCCAGAGGAAGGGCAAGAAACTGCTGCTGTTCAGAAAGACAACCAGCAGATCCTTGAAAGCATTTCAGAGTTAACACCTTTTGAGTCTCTTAGGTTCAGCAGATTATAAGCTTCCACAAAAATTACTTCTTATTATTTTATTAAGAGTAGAAATTGATACACTTCATTCTTCAGACCATCCACCAGCATACTGCATATTCCAACTGGCAAGCCTCCACGTTCTTCAGCATCTGCAATTCAAGATAATTCTAAGTTGACTTCATCTAGAACCCTAAGAAAATGCGAAGTTCCATTTTCAAAATACAGGTTTCGAGAGAATGACAATGTTGTTTTGGAGGATGACACTCCTGCAATTTTAAGAGGTTCCATGTCACCAACTAGTGGTGTGAAGATTGCATCTCCTAACCAGAAGAGAATTTCACCTCCACATATTGGTACTCCGTTGTCTCCAAATCGCAAAGGTAGCAGGAAGTTAATGCTGACGTCAATTCCTTTGTTTCCATCTCTGAATGGTGATGTGGACAATGAATATCGGACGAGTTGCCCCAGTACTTCTCTTGATACACCTGCAGTGAGCTAAAGGTAAGCCATTATTGACCACTTCTGCTAACTGGCGCTGTGATGTATCCAATCCGTGATGAGATTATTGACATACTGGCATCTCAGCTTGTACAAGGACAACGCATGGAAGTGGATTATCATCTGATGGCTTTCATGAGTATCAAGTTATCTTCTCTGTACCCATGTGATGAATGTATCTCTACTTTAGTGTGTGTATTATCTAAAATATTGCTACGTGTTTACTTATCATGACACAAATGAAACAATGAAGTTGAAACTTCTGATGTATCATTTCCTTTTGTTATCTGTTTCCGTTTCATTTCCTTTTCAGTTTCTGACATTGAATCTCAATTTTTATCATTTTAGTGGCTTGTAATTGATAGGATTTTTTGGCGTGCTGTTTTGGTATGTATTACTTGGTGCAATCCTAAGTTATCTTTGGAGGCTCACTGACAAGGTAAGTTGGCTTGATATGTTTTCACTGATATAAATCTGCCTGTTTTGAATGACATGTTTTCTGGTTGAATTGCACAAATATTGTTCTATACTGTTGTCTTGTGGCTTTCATGTTTCAATAAATGGACAGGTTTTTACCTGTGATTTGAAACTATAAACCTGTTTATTTAATGGTTATGCCATTGTCTTCTAACCCATTTCTGCAAGGATAATGGCTGAATTTGAATGAAGCTAATGCATGTCCTTGTAGTGAGTTCTACGATCCATCTATGCTTGAGAGGTTAGTTGATCAATGTGCATCTTAATGGGCCTGAGTCCATGCATTAGATTTACATTGGCCTTTATAAACTAGCGACTAATCTTTCAATTGCTTAATTTTGTGAGACCATAGTGGTCAGTTTTTGTAGGGTGTACTTATTTTCAAGTGCTTCTGTTGAATGCTTGATTCTGAAAAAGACAAGAAAATCCTAGCGGTGTTTTTTTGTTTTTTTAGTAGAACTTCCACCTCTAGCTTGCTTTCCTCTCTCACACATATTTCAAAGATGCAAACACTATTTGGGAATGGGGTTGCGGACAGAAAACTAATCAGAATTGTACAATGTGGTATTTATTGGATGGATGTAAATGATATTTTGGACCTGCCTATTATAATGCTAGTAGTATCAGTGGTGTTTATACCTATAGTTTGACAGTAGATTCTCAAAGATAATACCAGGCCGCTGTTGGGAAAGTTCTGCAACCGCCGCTGTTGGGAAAGTTCTGCAACCCCCAACTTTGGAAGCTGGATTAACTGCAAAGTTCTTTTTCGGTTACTTTCTAATCTTTGTGGTCATATGTCAGTTGCAAGCTTTACCATTAGACGTCTTCTTGGACTCATATTTTGAGGCTCTTACAGTGGATTATAGCTATGAAAACTAAATATTTCCAAACTCTATAATCTGAAGAAGGTATCAGTGGAATGTGGTTGCGTTGTGTGGAAGACAATGCTGTGTCCAAAGCCCACGTTTTTAGGAAGACAATGCATTTCCTGTTTTTGGTTGCCCAGTAGATTTGTGGAGTTCAACAACAATCGCATTCCAAACTAAGAAACCAAATTAGGGAAATCAGTTAAAAGTTTTACTTGCCATAATTCTCTGGGTAGTCAAATATTATGATAATAAAAAGTTAGAAAACAAACCTCACTGATAATCAAGGAAAAAGAATACCATTTGCTGAACTTTTACCTGAGGATCTATGACTCTGATATTTCAATAAAACTGCTTGAATCGGCTTCCATCTAATTGTTCGATAAAATGACTTTGATAGGGGTTTCTGAGTTGCATTTTTTCTGGTTTTTGTTTTTCTTTTTGGGAATTCAGCATGTGGACTGCAAGGTTGATATTATACTTACTGAAAAAGATAAAGCATCTTCAATTTTCATTGATAACCATATAATTTATTTTAATTGAATATGGAATGACAATCAAATACATTAGTGGCCGTCAGAATAAGTGTTGCTTGGCCACGCACTTTCCAGAAAGATTGCATTTTAAGACACCAGTAATATATGTTTTGTTCTTGTAGACAACAGCTGATAATGGTGATTGATGAAATGAAACATGAAGTAGTTACTTTAGGTTGTCGAGTGAAGATTGGGAAAAAAATTAATAGAACGGTCTCAGTGTTGCAAGTAGTGTGAAATGGATGGAATTATCTCATAGATCCAATGACATGGTGTTGTTAGAACTTTCCAACAGTAATTCGTTCCACATTGAATGATCACTTAGGCAAAGGTTGCTAATCCGAGTCTTTTTTCAGCTTGTACCTAATAAGACAATCAATTACCTTCATCCCTGTATTAAATGTAAAGAAATCCTTGGTCTACTCTTTTCAGGTTAACAATTTGTAGCAGTTCTTTCTTGGGTTGCATCAGCAATATTTTGAAGTTTTTGTGCCTGAGATGTAACCACGGAGCCATTTGAAAACAGCATCCCTGTGATTGAGATGCTAATGGAATTTTGAATCCTTATTACCAGGCTTACATGAAATTTCACCTGATGAGGTGGCTCCATATTCAGCAATATCTTCATCTAATTTGGTTAATAGTAGCCTGAGGGTAGCCATGCCTGTTTGATGCAGTGGTTAATTTCTTGCATATTGTCAGTATCTTTTATGGCAGGTAAATTGTTTTATGACACTGTTCAACTTTCTTATTGCAATCTACAATCTGTTGTATGCAATGGAGGAATATTAGTTTCACTATTTGATGTATCGTGTTGCCTCGATACATAAACTTTGGACAGTATACTTTTTGTTGCTTACCGTATAATCGCAAACAGAAGTCACACGACCCTCTTCTAGTCAGCTTCAAACAACTGCACAGGTATGACGGTTGTGTTACTTGTTTTGTATCTTGTAATCCTTTGTTCAATGTGACACATGTTTTATACTTAAGACCATCTCTGGCTTTAAGTTTGTTGTCCATTTGGTTAACGTTTATGCTTCCTTTGATTTACAGTGTTCTTCCTTTTTTCTGGCCAAACATCCATGTCACAAACAGCTCACTATTATTATCTCTTCGTGGTCGGCTATGGAGATTAGTGGTCTAAATCAACCTTAAAATTTGTTTGTTAGCAGTATTGATAAATAATCAGAAAATGATATCTCCGTTACAGTTGCTTTTGAACTCATGTCTGTTCACTTACGCTGATTGGATAATATAAATAACATCACAATCGGCATTTATTTGTCAAATCTTCTGAAGTAAGCACTTCATGCCAATGTCTTCAAGCATCTTTGTTTCTTTTGTTGTCTAAATCACCACCAAATTTATGACTCAGCAGTAACGTCTGCTTCCGTTAGGTGCGTCTTCATCAGAAGCCATTATTTTTGTTGCATTTTGAACATGTCAGTTGCCTTTGATAAATTTATCTGTACCTATTCATCTGTGTGTTTGGCCATTTTTTGATTGATATTGAACTAAACCTTGACACACTGTAATGACCGGGCAGAGTTCTACTGATAATAGCAGCTTCTAATAAGACCATCCATTACAAAATTAGTCAGACTCAAAATTTTATATTTCAGAATATTATACGCGAGATCACATATTAAACTCTTAACATCTGAATTTAGAGATTACGTTATCTCAAACAACTCTCTTGTCCTCGCTCTACCACTACTATTGCTTTTGCATCTTCTTCTTCTCTGGATGATCTCCACAAGTTTAGATCTCTCACTTTGTGTTTCTTATTCTCTTTCTTCTTCTCTTTATGCTCTCTTTTTTGCTCTATGGAGAAAGCCTTAGAAACCCTTGTACTTTTCTTTCTTCCATTGCTTTTATTTTCGGTCCTACTTTTGATCTTGATTTTTATTTTTCTTTTCTACTAGATATATAAACTTTTTACATGAGAGAACCACAAATTTCAGTAATTAAAGTTCAGGCTCCAATTATTCTATTATTTCATGGTCACAAATATTGTGCAAAGGTCCTATTTTTATTTGTCTTTTGGTTGATATTTGAATTTAATTGTAATCCCTTTTTTGGTATTATAGATTTCAAATCTAGCACAAAATTTTATTTTTTGCAATGTTTAGGCTTGGTTGTGAGATTTAACTTTTTTTTCCTTTTCCGAATTTCACTCTAGTAGTAGCAATAGATCCAACTTAGTGTAAATTTTTCAATTTTGATATGTTTTAGCTTAATGGGTATATGTTATTCCTATTTATTGTCTCTTTTATGATTATTTGAATTGTATCACAATGAGAAGCTTTTTGATTGCAGATTGGAAGTGTTGAAAGGGTGTATGACGCTCTAATTAATTTTGTTAATGTCCTGATAATGCTTTGATTTATCAAAAAACTATACTTGGAATTTTATGAAACTATTTTTTTAACATATAGCTTTTCCTTTTCTTCTCTTCTGTCTTGCTAGCTTGACACATCTATCAATTAATATCATATAAAATACATTTTTAAATTTTTAAATATTATTAAAATAAAAAATAAAATAAATTTAAAAGAGGGTAATTTCACAATTCAAATTCAATGGCTACCATATTATAAAAATCCAATCAAACAAACAAAATTTATAAGTCTATAATTTACAAGTCCAATAAAATAAACATCAAAATTTAAAATTCTAGATTTATATGTATTATAAAATAAATATACTATTAAAATTTTTAAATCTAGGATTTTAAAGTCCCAAAATATTAAAATTTCTAGAACTAAAGTATGCCCTTAGTTTATTTTAGATTTTTGGGTTGAAAGTGACAACAAATGTGTAACCATTTTCATATAAGTCTAAATAACAACTTAAGAGAAGATGAATTAGATTTTACAATGTTAATGATAATTTTTAATGATTAAAATATATAATTTAATACACAACTAAATTAATGATAGAATATTAAACACAATAAATCACTACACCAAATTTGCAAGTGAAGAACAAAAGTAAATAGAGAGGATACCAAATATTTACTTGGTTTGATATCCAATCACACCTATTCTACGCCATTGTCCTGATATCGATCTTGAAAGTTTCAATTGTCCACTAAAGTTTTGCTTCGTTCAGATGAAATCATATCTTTACAAGTTTTTACTCAAATCAAGTAAGTGCTGCTTTGCAATTAGAATCAATTTTTTCTCACCCGCATAGCATTCTAGAAGTGATTATAAATAATTTAGAAATCAAAATACAAATTTTTTTCCTCACAATAATAGGTTCTCAAAGTTTGAGCACAAAAACAAGAAGATTTAATAGTAAAAACCAATTTAGAGTTATTGAAAAGGTTAGAATGCGTTTGTAAGCCGAATTCTTTGACAAAGAATGTCAAAAGATGTAAAAAATTTGAACAGAAAAAAATCCGAGTCTTTATATGCACATTAGAACGAAAACTAGCTATTTAGGACAAAACCTAGATAGTTTTTGTAAGATTCGGACAATTGAACCTGTATTTGAATATGTTTTAATAGTTGAAAAAATTAGTTATTAAGTTATTATTCTCGCGTGCTTAATCGCTCACACTTTAAGTTCAAGGGTCAAAACATTTTAGTTGGGCCAATTGAACTCAAAGCTTGGATGATTGAACTTTTCGGTCATAAGCCATATTTTATTTTTGATGAGTTCGAATAGCCAAACTACTTATTCGATCGATCGATATTTACAAAAATTTTACTAAAGATTTAATTACAAACTCTAATTTTTTAACATATTATAAATTAACTTAAACAAATATAAACTAAGTCGATAAGAAATATTTTTAAGTTAACAGAAATGTCAAATAAATAATTTTTAAAAATTCACATAAAAAATCTAATTTATTAGAGTCATCCATTTAAATAAACTTGAAGTTATGGCCACTGTCTTTACTCCTATTCATTAATATTCCATCAAACTTTTATCGACAGATTTATCACCACCTCGAAACATATAAATGAACATTTGACTTTTTTGATTCTTTTGGCTGGCCTTCGTCAATGCTACAGTACGTCACGATGCGCATTGTGGAGTCTACAAAGCCTCGTGATTTTCGTACTTTCTTGTATCATCTGTTATCATATTTAACCCGTAAAACGGTTCGATCATGTAGTCCGAGAAATTCAGCATTAGTTCAAGAAACATTTTAGGAACAAACAAGGCAAATGGTTCACGAGTAATTCACAAATAATTTGTTCTCAAAAATAATTTAGCTGAATTATTAGACAGACGAATAATTTGCTTCTTTTTCTTGAATTTTCAAAAATATCGGAGGATTTTTGAGGCTACTATCTTGTGTGTAGAACTGAACCAAACATATCTTAAATTCTCATCTATGATAACTATTGATACATTCGAGTCTCTTACTTGGATCCGTGAGCCAATATTTAGATCAACAAGTCCAAAACTAACTTGATGCTAAACTCGAGTTATCTCCCACCAAACCCATAAGGGTCTGTTTGGAACCGGGTCAAAGTCAAGATCAAGACTAGTGAACCACTTTTGTAAATTAATATCTTTTTATCAAAATTAAGACTTCAATAATTTAAAGCTCAAAAAACTATTTAATTTTTTATAATAATTTAATTTAATAATAATATAAAATAATAAATATTAATTTCACAAGATAAAAAAAAAATTCTAAAAAATGCTGACCCGGTCCCTGACCCCAAACCAAACAGGCCCTAAGAGTTTGGGACAATTCGTGCTGAGTTGATGAGACTCGACCTAAATTTTTTTAAACACTAAGATATCATTTAATTTGAGATCGAAATTAAAACTAATGAATTATTTTTATAAATTAATATTTTTTTATCGAAATTAATATTTTAATAATTTAAAGTTCAAAAAATTATTTAATTTTTTATAATAATTTAATTTAATAATAATATAAAATAAGTAATATTTATTTTTTTTTAAAAAAAATAAGTTTGAAGTCGACTGATCATGATCTTACTCCAAATCAAATGAGGTGTAAGGAGGACTCGGAGTAGCCTTTGTCAAAGTATGAGGGTCTTCTGGGACGTTACACATAATTATGAGGTTTTGGAAAAACTCACCCAAAAAAGACCAAATCCAGAGCTAAATGGACGTGAGCGCAAATTTTAAGGTAAAATTAGAGACAAAAATTGAGAAAGTGGAAGGTCAAAATTAGATATAAACAAGCAAGGCTGCCAAAATACGAGGCTAATACATAATTACGAAGAGTTTTTATTTTTTTTTATGTTTTAAATCTTGATTTCGGTTTCGGTTTCAGCACCTAATGAAATCAATACGTTTTGACTGTTCCGACCGTTTCGGTTTCAGTTTTGCCCAAAAGATTTTTTTTAGTTATTAATTATGTATTGACCAGAGTTTAACTATATTTTGACTGTACTTTGACTTCAAATTAAAAATACGATAAAATTTTAAAATTTTTTTATAAAAATTTTAAAATTTTAAAATAAATTATAATTAATTTTACCATAATATTAGATATTATTTTAATTAATTAAATTTAATTTTGATAGTTAACCACTGATATAGTCTATTTTTTATATATTACTATATAAAAAAATATACAAGAAATAATATGAATATGATTAAAAGTTAAAAATTAACATAGCCAAATTTAACTTATTATTAAAATATACTTGACACATACATAATTTATTAATTATAATGTAATACAAATAATAATAATCATCATCATAGTCATCATCAGTTGGGTTTGAAATATCTGGATGTGAAATTATAAATTCAGTACTTGGATAATGCAAATGAATATTTATAGACATACGAGACAGAACAACTAGTTTTGTGTGATCTTATAACAACGATTCACACGGGGGTGATACCGACACAATTTTTTTTTGCTTTGCTTTCAGTGGAATGGTCATGCACGCATGCACGTGAACAGAAAAATCAACGCGTTTCAGTCAAAATTATTTTCATTTCAATTTCAACCAAAATATTTTTTTATTTATTAATTATATTTTGACCAAAATTTAATTTAATTTAATTTATTTTTTAACTTTAAATTAAAAAAAGTACTATATGTTTAAAAATGTTTGAAATAATGAACAGTCACGTGAATAATCCCATGCGTGTGAACAGTATTTGGCAGAGACCGACGGCGCCGAAGCAAGGCTGACGACGGTGCTGGCGTGGGTGCGAGGTCGGCCCTAGTTTGCGGGAGCAGAGGCCAGGCCGGCGAGGAAGCGAGGCGGGTGAGGGAGCGGCGACAGGTTGACGAACGCGCGGGGACCAGTCCGAAGAGGGTGCGGGTGCTTGGTTGGCGAGCCTGCTCACGCAAGTGCGCAAGTGTGGGCGCCAGAGGCTAGCTCGAGGATGCGGGTTCGGACACGAAGCCAGTGTGCTAGCGTAGGCTAGAGACAATGCGAGCTCCCTGGGCGTGCTCCCCCATGCGCTCCCCGCGCGAGCTCGCCATGCGATCTCCCTGTGCGATCTCCCCATGCGGTGTGCTCGCCCCGTTCGCTTTACGCTCGCCGAAAATCCTAAACCACAACAATCTCGACCAATTCATTACGGCATTGATCGAAATCGAACCGTTTCGACCGAAATTTAAAACTTTGATATTTTCTTCGTCCACAACAGTTTTCTAACTTAATTATAGAAGAGATTATCGTGAAAGAACTCCTGATATTTATTTTTAATACGTGCTCGTCGATGGAAGTTGGTCTAACGTATTGAGATTTCGAGAAATCAGCTCAATCCAACCTACGGTGAACGCAATTCATGAGCTGAGGAGAGCAAGTAAATAGAAATGTTAAAAATTTTCAGTCTTTAAATTTTAAATCTTAAATTTTGAGCTCTAACGTAAGGTTGGATTGGTATCACGCTCACTTGTGGAAAAACCCTAAAACTATGTCCCAAAAATTCTACTTGATCACGCAACTCAACTCATGCACACATGCTTTTGCTTTTTTTCATAGAAATAAGAATGTCAGGTCATTTTCATGCATTCAGATAGGCCAAAAATTTCCAATCAAAGTGTCCTCAATAATTCAAATTCAATATAGAAAGAAAATATAAGAGTACAGCAGAATTGAAAAAGATTAATCAGGAAAGTCGGTGAAGGCATTCAAAAGAATTTATTCTGAAAAGTCAATGCAGGTGTCATAACTTCAATCTGTAGATTAATAATAATGTTATTATTATTATTATTATAGATAAAATGGCTAATGTTTAATTAAGCTTATGAATTCGTTTTGTTATTAGATGAGGTTTGAAATCCGCAAATTAATGTTAATGACTTTTTTTTCAATGTCCGATTAACTTCAATCCAATCAGCTAGACGTATCCCTTGCATATTGGCTTCCGAGGATCAGATTTCTGATAAGTTATCGGTATTCATCGATTTACATGTAATTAGATTAAATTTTTAGAAACTAATATGTAATTGTTACTATATTTTAATAGAGATTGTTGCAATACGTACGACTTTGGATCGGAATCAACGTGACTTTTCCGGTCTTTTCCAATCAATTCTAATTTATATAAAAAAATTACCGTTGGTCCAATTATATTTGGTGGAGATATTTCAATGCTTAAATTAATGTACCGTTATTTAGTAATTTTTTTTGCCCTCAAAAGAGGGAGGATTTTTCTTGAAATGATATGCAGAAATTAAATTTGTGAGAAAAGGAGAAGAGATTTGGAATTCTATCTAGATGCTTTTGGGCATGTTATATATATTAGGCATATTGGCTAGCTTATCCTAATCTCTTCACATAATTCTACCATATTTGGTGCGTTAGTTAGTTAAGAATAGTTTGAAAATTTTACTTGACTTTTTATACAGTGATATGACAGAGCTTTATTACATAGCAAGTAGGGGTGACACTCATAGCTAGTCGTGTAGATAACATCAATAGCACAAATAATGTAGGTGACACAAATGATGTAGATTGTTATTTTTGTAGTTTTGATAATAACCAAACTATATATTTTATAATTTCTTGAACAATATAGATTGAAGTATAGCTTAGATTAAAATGGAGTTCAAGACTATTCAAAAACCTGAAAAAGAAGATGACCAAGATTGAGGTGTGATGATGATTCAATAAATTTGACTTGAAGGGATATAGATAGCTTGAAGATTGTTCAAGGAATCAGATTGACTAGGGTTAGATTTTCATCTTTTATTTTAGTCGAGTCGAAGTATGATTTTGAGATTATTTTATATAGAGCATTTATTGTGCGGAGTTCTGTAGGAAACTCTTTAACATAGTTTTTTTGATAGAACCAGAAGTTCGCTTGTCTTAGTAAGCGATCAGTTATGTTAAACAGAAAATTCAAATTTTCTAAACCTATGTAGAATTGAACGTCTAACTGGGAGTATAGGTTTTGGTTTTTACCAAAATCAGATGATTGGTTTGAAACTGAATGACTGATTGACATATTTTGCTAGTTTTGGTTTAACCAAAGTGGTCAACCAGTTCGTAAAGTTGTTATCCGATTTATAATTTTTGCGTGACTAATGGTTACTTTTTTGACTGTTGGAGCAAATCTAGTAGTAGGATTTTACTCCCAATAGCTAGTTTCAATTTATAAGATATAAATAGACATAGTTGGACTTCTCTTAATAACTTTTATATCGTCTAATTTATTTAAGAGAAGAGATCAAAGTCCCTTCAAGTCTTCTAATCAAGAGTGTTCTAAGGTATAAATTTCATATCAAATCTTCTAACCATTGTGTCTAATCTTGAGAGATTTTATAGTGAGACATTATAAGATTCTTATCTATTTTCACTTGTAAATGCTTCTAAGTTGTTAGAAATGTAGTATACAAAGGCTTTGGTGTGGAGTAGATTTTGCCGGTTGTAGCAAGATCGATTATATAGGTATGGCTTCATCCTAATAAAACGACATCACTAGTGGAGTGATTGAAGTCCTCAAGGACAAGATAATGACTATGGAGTAGGAGCAGTTAATCTCTAAACTACATAAATCATAGTGTCATTCTTTCTTTTCTCTATTTGTATTATAACACTCGTGGTTTGATAGAAATTCTTATTAAATTACTTTGATGAATTATATTGGGTTTTGATTTCTGCAAAATTGTTAATTGGTTGACAAAACCTAACTCACCTCTTCTCTTAGGTTGCCACTTTTGGTTTCAATTGGTATCAGAGTCAAGCTCTTGGATTTTTGGTTTAATAATCTCGAGTTTTTGATCAAATTCTTTTATGAGAACTTTTAAGATTTTTCCTTATTTTTGAGATGGTCAATCTATTTTTTGGCCCCTATATTTTGATGAAAATAATTTCAATGGTTGGAAAATTTACTTTAAAATTTTTATTAAGAGTATTAACTTTGATATTTGGCATGTGATAGAAAATAAGTATTCTCCACCCATCAAGATGATTGATTGTGTGAAGTTTTCTAAACCATCTCAAGAGTGGAATAGTAAAGAAAAGAGATTAGACTCTCCTAATGCCAAACCATTAACATATTGTATTTTGCTTTAAATAAAAATAACTTTAAAAGAATTTCATCTTTCAAAACTGCTCTTGAGATTTGAAATTGCTTATTATCTACTTATGAAGGGTTGACAAACTAAAAGGTTTAAAAATTTCTATGCTTGTAAATCAATTAGAATCTTTCAAAATATACTATTTTGAATCCATATCAGACATGCTTTCACATTTTATATGGAGATTTTGAGTGGCTTACATTTGTTAGGCAAATGTTATACTAATGAAGAAATAGTAAGAAAGATTTTTAGGTTCTTGCCAAGCTCATGCGAGGCAAAGATGACAGTTATTGAAAAAGCAAAGGATCTCAAATCACTTCCACTTGAAAAACTCATAGGTTCATTATTAACCTATGAGATGAGTATCAAGGATTTGAAAAAAAGATGATGATAGAAATAAAAAGAAGAAGAAAGAAGTAGAAGCCATATAGTCATCCTCTCGAGCTCAAGAGAAAAATAAGAAAAAGAAGAAAATAAAGAAAAATTCTACATGGGAGAGCATGAATGATGACTTCAAAAATCACAACATCAACTTTGCCTCATAGCAAAGGACTATGAAAGTAATGAGGATGAGATAAGTGATCTAAATTTTAAAGAATTAGAAGAAGCATTTGAGAACTTATATACTAGACATAAAAAATTATTTCATAAGTATTTTTCTTTAAAAATAAATTACATTCACTTGAAAATGAGTTTGACGCCTTGAAATTATCTACTAGCTCTGGTGGTCACAAGGACTTGAAATGCCTTGAAAAAAAAAATCATGATTTGAAATTATCTAGAATTTCTTATGATTGTAAATCTAGTATTGATAAACTTCAAAAGAAAAGCTTGGATTTGAAGAATACTCGTGAAAATTTCTTTCATGGCAATATTACATTGAATATGATTTTAAAAAGTCAAAAAATATTTTAAGTAAATCCAGACTTGGTTTCATTTCCTCTTCTAAATCTAAAGGAACCAAGTTTACTTTTGTTAAGACTTCAAATTCCAAAACTTCATAATTGAAATGCAACTATTGTTGTCTTAATAGACATGACTCAATAAATTGTCCAATCAAGAGAAATTTTTCTCTGAAATAAATTTGGGTACTCAAGAGTATGATTCCTAAAAAATGTGAAATTCAAACAAGCTTGGGTTTCAAAATCCTCTACTATTTAAGCTATTTTTATTAGCTAGGGATGATAATTTCTTTAAAGGTTTCATTTTAGCCATCCTCTAGCTTAGTTAACTTAAGCAGAATTTTTTTACTTTCATTTGATTTTTTCGATTTTTTAATGCAATTTTTCATAACTTTTATCTCTAATATTATAATGTGCTACTAATTCTCTTTACATAGATAGATATATTTTGCTCTATAGATTGTGAAGAGAAAGTCAAATTGAATGACATCTCTATAAGTACCACAAGGTAATTTAATCCCATGAGGTAATCCAATTTGTTCCAATTCTCTTAAACTTCTATGTAATAATCTTCACATGATATTTCTCATTTTATATGCATTGGTTAGATGTGATACTATTAGTATCATAGGAAGAGGGAGATGTAGATGACTTGAGATTATTCAAGGAATCATATCAACTAGGTTTAGATTTTCATCTTTTATTTTAGTCGAGTTGAAGTTTGATTTTGAGATTATTTTGTTTAGAGTATTTATTGCACAGAGTTTGGCAGGAGATTCTGTAACAGAGTTTTTTCTGATAGAACCGGACGTTCGCTTGTCTTAGTGAATGACTAGTTGTGTTAGATAGAATATTCAAATCTTTTGAACCTATGCAAAATTGGATAACTAATTCATGAATTAGATGTTTGACTGGGTTATAGGTTTTGGTTTTTATCAAAATTTGGTTGATCAGTGGACTTCTAATGTGTGATTTTTGCATGACTAATGACTAATTTTTTGATCGTTAGAGATAACCTAGCAGTAGAATTTCATCCTCAATAACTAGTTTCAACCCATAAGGTATAAATAGATATGGTTGGACTTCTCTTAATAACTTTTACATCTTCTAATTTATTTTAGAGAAGAGATCAAAACTCTTTCAAGCCTTCTAGACAAGAGTGTTCTAACCTATCGATTTCATATTAAGTCTTCTAGCCTTTGTGCCCAATCTTGAGAGATTTTATAGTGAGGCTCATATTGTAAAATTTCTATCTCTTTTCACTTGTGAACACTCCTAGGTTGTTAGGAGTGTGAGTGTACAAAGGTTCTGGTATAGAGTGGATCTTACCAGTTAGAGCAAGATCAATTATATTAACATGGCTTCACTCTAATGAGGCACATCACTAGTGGAGTGATTAAACTCCTCAAAAGCGAGGCAAGGGCTGTGGAGTAGGAGTAGTTGGTCTCTGAGCCATGTAAATTATGGTATCATTCTTTTCTTTCTTCCTAGGTTGTTAGGAGTGTGAGTGTACAAAGGTTCTGGTATAGAGTGGATCTTACCAGTTAGAGCAAGATCAATTATATTAACATGGCTTCACTCTAATGAGGCACATCACTAGTGGAGTGATTAAACTCCTCAAAAGCGAGGCAAGGGCTGTGGAGTAGGAGTAGTTGGTCTCTGAGCCATGTAAATTATGGTATCATTCTTTTCTTTCTTCCTAGGTTGTTAGGAGTGTGAGTGTACAAAGGTTCTGGTATAGAGTGGATCTTACCAGTTAGAGCAAGATCAATTATATTAACATGGCTTCACTCTAATGAGGCACATCACTAGTGGAGTGATTAAACTCCTCAAAAGCGAGGCAAGGGCTGTGGAGTAGGAGTAGTTGGTCTCTGAGCCATGTAAATTATGGTATCATTCTTTTCTTTCTTCCTAGGTTGTTAGGAGTGTGAGTGTACAAAGGTTCTGGTATAGAGTGGATCTTACCAGTTAGAGCAAGATCAATTATATTAACATGGCTTCACTCTAATGAGGCACATCACTAGTGGAGTGATTAAACTCCTCAAAAGCGAGGCAAGGGCTGTGGAGTAGGAGTAGTTGGTCTCTGAGCCATGTAAATTATGGTATCATTCTTTTCTTTCTTCCTAGGTTGTTAGGAGTGTGAGTGTACAAAGGTTCTGGTATAGAGTGGATCTTACCAGTTAGAGCAAGATCAATTATATTAACATGGCTTCACTCTAATGAGGCACATCACTAGTGGAGTGATTAAACTCCTCAAAAGCGAGGCAAGGGCTGTGGAGTAGGAGTAGTTGGTCTCTGAGCCATGTAAATTATGGTATCATTCTTTTCTTTCTTCCTAGGTTGTTAGGAGTGTGAGTGTACAAAGGTTCTGGTATAGAGTGGATCTTACCAGTTAGAGCAAGATCAATTATATTAACATGGCTTCACTCTAATGAGGCACATCACTAGTGGAGTGATTAAACTCCTCAAAAGCGAGGCAAGGGCTGTGGAGTAGGAGTAGTTGGTCTCTGAGCCATGTAAATTATGGTATCATTCTTTTCTTTCTTCCTAGGTTGTTAGGAGTGTGAGTGTACAAAGGTTCTGGTATAGAGTGGATCTTACCAGTTAGAGCAAGATCAATTATATTAACATGGCTTCACTCTAATGAGGCACATCACTAGTGGAGTGATTAAACTCCTCAAAAGCGAGGCAAGGGCTGTGGAGTAGGAGTAGTTGGTCTCTGAGCCATGTAAATTATGGTATCATTCTTTTCTTTCTTTGTTTATATTATAACACTCATGGTTTGATTGAAATTCTTATTCAATTACTTTGGTGAATTATATTAGGTTTTGATTTCTGTAAAATCACTAATTGGTTAACCAAACCTAATTCACCCCTCATTTTAGATTGCCATTTTTGGTTTCGCAAATGGCATAGTTGGCTTAGGCAAGAATTATCGGGGGAGTCATCCTCTGAGGCTCACCCCATCTTGGTAGGTTTATAGGGCTCAATTTTCGAGGGAAAAAATGTGGAGCCCATACCATGGTGGCTAGGTCGCAGAGCTTGTCTTTTGGTATTTGAACTATGGAGCTTATTTTTTTATAACTGAGTTGATGAGTCCATCCATCAATGGCTGAACTATGGAGTTCATCTTCTGATAGACGGATTGTGAAGTCCATCCTTCGACAGCCAAGCTATGGGACTTATCTTCTAATGATCAGGTTTTGGGGTCATCGTGCTATGGTACTTGACCCTTCAGAGCATTGTCGAATTCGTGTACAGTGGTGAGGCTAGCGGCTTTAGTTTCAACCTAACCCATTTTTTTGGTTTGTCCTAGCTTAAAGTCCATTATAGTCTCTTGACACATCATGGTCCCCAAGTCCTTCATTTGATTCTTAGTTGATTGAATGTAAGGGCTTGTTTTAAAATTATCCTTGGCGGTTGCCTTACTTGTGCTGCCGTCAGGAATTGGGAACATTGTGCCCATATGACTTCTTGTTTAACACTCTGACAATCTTTGCGGTGCTTCAAATTTTGGAGGCATCTCTTCAAATATCGTTCTTATCTGTTGATTTGGTTTCTAGGGATGTAGCTTTTTGCCAACGAGTGATTTTAACCTCGTAGGTTGTCTATTTGTAGCTATATAAGGGGTGAGAGCAAGGCGTCTTCCACCAGCTTCTAGAGACCTTGCTCCTTTTCCTACATTTTGTTGCAATTGCATCCTCTTTGTTTCCCTTTGGTGATTGCACTTTCTTCCCCCATGATGTCATTTAGTAAGTTAACTATCATGGCTTGATTCTTTTTAGGATAGTGTGGGAAAGTGCTTATGTATGGGGTTTTGTACATGAATCCATGAACTTATCTCTCCACACAGGGAGGATGTTTGGGCATCAGGGCCACCATTAAATGATCCACATAAGCAGGAGCTTTTTGATAGTGCTTTGGCAATGCTCTGCTTTGAGCTCAAGGGAATGCTCTGCTTTGAGCTCAAGGGAAGGTAAGGGTTGCTTACTCCTTCACATTGTGTTATCAAACTAATCCTCTTTCTTGATTGATTGTAGCTTGGTGACATTGTCTGGAGTATGTTTGGATGTCTTCTAGCCCATAGTGAGGAGAACTCCCAAGCCGAGTTATGCTAGGGCCTTTTACTACAGGAATTTGACCATTCTAGCTATAAAATATTGAAGTTCCAGCAGATGATCATCCTCACAATGAGCTTTTTGGGAGCAGGGAGTTGGAAGCTTTTCTTGGGGAATGTGCCCAATGGAAGGGGGTATTGGCCCATCAAGCAAGCATGGCTTGGGATTTGGCTCAAAGGGAACAAGCCATGATGATGGAG
This sequence comes from Trichopus zeylanicus subsp. travancoricus, assembly GCA_005019695.1. Lineage (NCBI taxonomy): Eukaryota > Viridiplantae > Streptophyta > Magnoliopsida > Dioscoreales > Dioscoreaceae > Trichopus > Trichopus zeylanicus. The sequence continues at coordinate 71,357 of RXID01002396.1, read as the reverse complement.
TGCTTCCATTCTAGCGAAGAATTTTGGGCCTTATTGGAGCAAACTCAGTAATATGGGGTTGCTGAGGGAAGGCAACTCCTGGTTGTGACTAGATCAGTCTCATTTCTGCAGGGGTATGCCTACTATCAGAGAGAGGTGCTTCATTGCCTGAATTGTTAGATACTCAACTTTTGGTGGCTTTTTGTCAAGATCATGGATGAGAGTGAGGTTCACCATTAACTGCATAGTTATCTCTCCACAACTTAAGGAATAGGGTATCTCTGGAACCCTTTCAAGAGCTAGTGCATCTTCACACTAGTTTATTATGATCCATCTAGCTTTGGATCGAAGCTCATGAGCTCTTTTCATTTCCCTAAATCCTAAACCTGATTCCAACATACATAGAAACAAAATAATGCTCGTTTATTTATGATTAGGGGAGGATACTCCAACACTTAAGTTAGTGTACTATCCTTTGGTGAACCCTTTCAATCATGACTCAACTCCTCGCTCTCTCCCAATCACCTCCATCTGTGCTCCTAGTTTTGCCTGGGATTGTTTTGTCTCCTTCTACTTCCCAAATAGTGCTACTCCTCATGGTTTTCCCATTTTAGGCTATCACATGGGGAGAGCTCTCATGTTGCTGAAGGCTAGGATGTGGGGAATAAACCTTCATAGTCTTGAAAGGCCCTTTAATGTACTTATCAAGCCATGGATTCTTGGCTCCTCTCTTGTACCTTACTTAATGAGTAAGCATATCATTGCACTTACCTCCTTGTTCTTTCTCCCTTGTTGGGTTTGTGTCAACAATTTCCAATGTGCCTTGGGGGCACTACTTCTTCTTGGCCTCTTGTCTTGACAAATATGAGATGTCAGTGAATCTTGTCCTCCAAGGTGAGATGAGATTCTCATCACAATACCACCCCTTTCCTTTGACCTACTTTGGCTGATTTTTAACTAAATCATGCCACATTCCACTTGCATTGGTTGCTATGGTAGGTGTGCATGCTTTTGACACTAATCACAAGGCGAGCGAGGCTTGGCCTTGGTGATCGATTAGTGACTACTGCAGTAGGGATGTGGGCTCTCGTTCGCCATCTTGAGGCTAGCTAATTTAGATATCTTGGTCATTGGTCTCCTTTGTAAGGGGGACGCAACTTCTCCCCATGTCTTGTCATTGTTCGAACTAAATCAATTTCAATTTTCTACCTCTCCTTCTTTGTCAGTGGGCTGCTACTTTTTGCTTATCCTTCCAATCTTCAGGATGTCAAGTAGGTCTTCTATCGAGGCCCATGATCAGATGATGAGCTAAATTAGGGCTGCTTGCCAGGAGCTGATCTTCCTTGACTAGTTCAAGACTTGTGTTATTTTATTGGAGGGGAATAACTGTTCCTAGCTTTTATCCTTAGCCATGGATTCAAATTCTTTCATGATTTGCTACTAGTACTAGGACTTGGGTGCTTTGCAGATAATGCTTGACCTTATAACTGGGTGCTTGGGGTCAAGCGCGAGCTTGTAATGATGCGCTGATCAAGAGTAGATCCTACAACCAGACCTCCTCCCCTAGTCAAGGATTGATCTTGTAACTAGGTCTTTGATCCTTTCAGTGGCCTTTAATAGAGATTCTCATTTCTTGGCAATTTATTACTTTGATTAGGATGCAATCAAAGGAGGGTCTCAGTCATATCTTTTATTTGTAGGGCATGGCTCATTGAGCCATATCAGGTGGAAGTTTCTTGGGGCCCAACTTGAGGCCTTGTAACCATACCTCAATTAAGAGTGGATTTTGTAACCGTACCTTTTGGGGGTCAAGCATGAGAGCTTGTGAATATACCTCAATTAAAAATGAATCTTATAACCAGGCCTTTAGGGGGTCAAGTGCAAGAGCTTGTGATCATACCTTGGTCAAGAGTAGATCTTGTAATCAAGCCTTTGGGGGTCAAGTAGAAAGCTTGTAATTATACTTCGGTCAAGAATGGATCTTGCAACTGGATTTTTGAGGGTCAAGTGCAAGAGCTTATAACCATAACTCGATCAAGAGCAGATCTTGTAACTGAGCTTTTGGGGGTTAAGCATGAGAACTTATAACCATATCTCGATCAAGAGTGTATCTTATAACTGGGACTTCGGGGGTCAAGTACAAGAACTTGTAATCATATTAAGTCAAGAGTGGATCTTGTAAGTAGACCTAGGGGGTTAAGCACAAGAGCTTGTAACCATATCTCTCTAGGGCTGCTGTAAGCATTGATTTCCTTCCCCTGATAATTCATTGCTTTTCTTTGAATATAATAAAGAGAGGGGTCACAAGTGTACCTCTCCTTTGTAGAGCATAGTTCACTAGGCTATCTTGGCTAGGACGCCTTTGAGGGTCAAGCGTGGAAGTTTGTGACAACTCCTCGATCAAGGGTGGATCTTGTAGTAAGATCTTTGGTAGGTCAAGCATAGGAGCTTGTAACCTTCTTTTGGCTGAACGTGAGGGCTTGTATTTGAGCTTCAAATATCATACTTCAGCAGCTAATTATTTCTATTATTAAATTCTTCATAAATTACTTACATGACATGTTTGAGGTAAGGCTTTGTCTTCCAAATGTTCAAGCTTGTAAGTTCCCATCCTATATCACCATATGACATAGTAAGGCCCTTCCTAATTTAGGGCTAGTTTTTTGGCAGCTCAATTGGTGACATTTGCTTGTCGGAGCATCAAGTCATTGAAGGACCACCTTAGCATCCTCCAGCCTGAGCTTGGGCTATTCGCTATTTGTAAGCATCTATTCACTGGCGGGCTTGATTTGTACCTTGAGGAGGAGATCCTTTTCTTCTCTTATGTGTTCCTCATTTGTGTTGGGGCCATAGCCTCATGCTCTTGGGAAGAGTAGGCCAATCTTGACTGGTATTATCACCTTGACTCCATAAGCAAGTCGGGAAGGTATTTCTCCAGTTGTTACTCTTGGAGTGATTTTGTAGGCCCAAAGCATGTTGGGTAATTCATCCACCTAGCCTCCCTTGGTGCCTAGGATACACTTCTTCAGTCCCTTCAATATGCTTTGATTAGTTACCTTTGCTAGCCTGTTAACTTACGAGTGGACGATCAAAGTGAATTTTTGTTGGATGTGCAGCTCCTTGCAAAATTTTTGGAACCTAGAGCTATTGAATTACTATATGTTGTCAATCACCAGGGTCCGTGGTATTCCAAATCTGCAAATCATGTTCTTCCAGAAGAATTTTTTCACCTTTTTCTCGGTAATGGTTACCAATAGTTTGACTTCTACCCATTAGTAACGTAGTTGATCACCACTATCAAAAACTTTCACTGCCCTAAAGCCGAGGGGAAAGGGCCTAAGATGTCCATTTTCCATTGATTGAAAGGCCATGGAGAATGAATTTGTTGTAGCTTGATGGTAGATTAGTGGTATAGAGGTGCATGTAGCTTGCATTGGTTATAGCGGAAGCTGTACTCCAATGCCTCTTTCATCATGTTTAGCCAGTAGTAACCTTGCTGATATACTTTATGTGCCAAGGCTTGTCTACTTGTGTGGCTCTCATATATCCCCTTGTGGACCCCCTGAGGGCTTATTCTACTTCCAAGAGGGCTAGATACCCCAGGAGCGGCTGGGTGAGGAAACTTTTGTATAGTTCATCTTCCAGAACAATGAAGCTAGGGGCAAGCCTTCTAATCTTCCTTGCTTAATCTTCATTACCAAGAAGTTTTTCCATTTTAAGGTATTCTAGGTATCCATCCTTCCAACTCGGCATGCTCTATGGCCTGTACTTTGATTGAGTCGCTTACACTTGGCATTAAGAGCACCTCTATGTATATCATCCTTTCCCTTTTATTAGATAGGGATGATGCAAGTCAAGTGAGGGAGTCTGTTTCCCAATTTTCTTCCCTTAAGATCAGTTCTATGCTGATATGGTTGAATATTAGTAGTTCTTAATAAACCTCCAAAAGGTATCCTTCCATTAGAGGGACCTAGGTCTCATATGCCCCCTGGATCTAGCTCATGATGAGCTTGTTATCCCTTCTAGTTTTAATGATAAGCAAATAATATTTAATAATTTACTTTAATTATGTTTAGACAAATACTTAAAGCTCTTAAGGAAACATTCAAAACCTTCAAGGAAAAGGAGAAGTGCAATGGTAGATTGGCGAGCATGACTTGATGAGATATAAAGATGGCTTGGAGATGAAGAACCCATAGAGATGGCTTGGAGGTGAAGAAACTACTTGAAGGCTCATGATTGACTTGAATAAGGCAACTCAAAAAATTGTCATCAACTAGGTCTAATTTTCTTTTTATTTTTGAGTCATGTTGAGAGCTTGTTTGAGATAAATTGTTTAATGTTCATGAAAGAATTCTACAAGAAGTTTTTAATAGAGCTTTTTTGATTGAATCAGACATCTGGTTGAGTCAGACTAAGAATTACATTTTTAGTATATAAGGTAGAATCGGACATTTGGTATAGAACAAGGTGTTCGATAGGCTTTTTGAGTTTGACTGAACTGGATGTCTGGTACAGAACCAGACATCCAGTAGGGCTTCAAAGCTCACTCTATGAACTAGAATTGAACGTCTAGTATGAGTTTTCTGCACTATTAACGGCTAGTTTTTTGACCGTTGGAGTGAACCAAGTCATAAGATATCACCCCTAACTGCTGTATTCGACCCCAAATATATAAATAGAGTTGAAGAGATTTTCATTAACAACTTTTATAAGTTGAAGAGATTTTCATTAACAATTTTTATACTTTCTAATTTTTGTTAAAAGAGATCAAAATCCTCTTCAACTCACTAGCTATTCTTGAGCTCTAAACCTTCTAATCTCAATCTAGATTTCATTGTCCTTTCCTTTAGTCCTGAGAGAACTTTGTGTGAGCATTAGATTGTTCCAATTCTTACAAACTTTCACTTGTAGTCCACTCCAACATTGCTTAGAGTGGTTAATAGTTATTAACTCTGATTTAGAATATACTTATTGGTTGGAGCAAGGAGATTATATAGGGTTGACTTCATTGACGAAGCGACACTCTTAGTGAAAGAGTTAAAAATCCTCAAAATTGAGGTAAGGGCCGTGGAGTAGGAACGTTGATCTTTGAACCACATTAAATTTTGGTTCTCTATCCTTTATTCTATATTGTTTACTTAATGTTTAGTTGATTGTGGATTGGATTGATTTTGGATTTACAATAAAGAACTTGCATTAGTTTTCAACACATAATTCATCCCCCTCTTAGGCAATTTATTTTCTTACAATTAGTATCAGAGCTTCGTTGCTCTTTTTTTTCAGTCTAATCACCTAAGTTTTCAATCCTTATTTATGAAAAATTTTGGTATTTTATCATTTCTTCGAGAAGGGCAATCTACCACTCGTCCTTATTTTTTGGTTTAATCACCTGAGTTTTCGATCCTTATTTATGAAAAATTTTGATACTTCATCATTTCTTCAAGAGGGCAAATCTACCACTCATCCTCCTATGTTCAATGGCAAGAACACTAATTTCAATTATTGGAGAGCTTGAATTCAGATTTTTATTAAAGCTATTAATTATGATTTATGACAATTAGTGGAGTAAGGGTACACTCCTCCCACTAAAATAATTAATGGGGTGAGAGTACCCAAACCCAAGGATGAATGAGATGAGAGTGACAAAAAACTATATTAATTGAATGCAAAGATAATAAACATCTTGTATTGTGCTCTTGATCCATTTGAATTTAATTACATTAGCATTTTTCAAACAACTCATCAAGTTTGACATTTCCTTAAAATTACCCATGAGGGTACAAGACAAGTAAGAAAATCTAAAGTGAATATATAGGTAAACTAATATGAGCTCTTTAAGATGAAACCAAATGGTTCTATCATCAAAAAATTTACATGATTCATCAATATTATCAATACTTTAAACTCTCTCAGTAAAATTTATACTAATGATGAGATAGTTAAGAAGATCTTGAGATGCTTGCCTAGGTCATAGAATCCAAAGGTGATGGTAATACAAGAAGCTAAAGATCTCAACACCTTATCTTTGGAGGAGCTTCTAGGATTACTAATCACTCATAAGATGACAAAGAAAGACCGGATCCAAGAATACAATGATGACAAGAAGAAGAAGAATATCACTCTTAAAGCCAAAGAATTAAGTGAAGAAAAAGAGGAAGAGAGTGATGAAGATATGGTGCTCTTAATAAGAACGTTCAAGAAATTTCTCAAGAAGAAGCACATGCCTTGAAAGCTAAGAAAAGACAAGAGAAGCAATCCAATTGTGGAAGAAGATGAGGATGTACCAACATGCTTTAAGTGCAAGAAGTCAGGCTACATGAAGGCTAATTGTCCACTCAACATTCAATCCAAGAAGCTCAAGGTGAAGAAGAAGGCTATGATGGCAACTTGGGACCACTAACACTTCCTTCGATGATGAGATTGTGAATTTATGCCTCATGGAAAACGAGGATGAAGTATGTGACTTATCCTTTGAGGAGTTATAGTGTGCTTTTGAAGAATTATTTGAAAAGTATAAAAAATTGAGTCTCAAACATGCTTCCTTAAGAAAGAAATTGTCTACTCTTGAGAATGATTTTTATGCCTTGAAATCTTTTAAAAGCACTTGCAATTATAGATGCTGTGCAAATAGAATACATTATCTTGAAATATTCTAAAACTACTTGTGAATGACACATTGAACTTACTATGCTTAGAGATGAAAATAGTCATTTGAGAAAAGCCTTGAAAATTGTTTTCCATGGAAATATTATCTTAAACATGATTCTTAAAGGTCAAAGAAATATTTTAAATAAATCTAGATTAGGCTTTGTTTCATCATCTAAGTTTAAAGGTACCAAAACCATTTTTGTCAAGACTTCCATTATAACTAACTCTCATAAGATTTACACTCATTTTTGTAGAAAGGGGCACATCTCATTTAGTTGCAAAATTAAGAAGAATCCTTCTCTTAAGTAAATATGGGTACCTAAAACGATAGTCCCAAAATCTAAGAAATCTAAGTTAATTTGGGTTCTTAAAGCCTCACTTGCATGACTTCGATTGGAGTAGCTAGAGATGACCCATATGTTTCTATTAGTTATATCTATGGTCGTTCTATAGCTAATACTGTAGAGGTTAGTATCTTCATGTGATATTACTTGCACGATATTTGTATTTATGTTTTCATACATATTTTCTTCTAACCATGAAGACTCATAATTGAGAATGGGTATCTGTCCAATTTTGATTTATTAGTTATGTCTATACTCCAAGAAGAAAAATGAGAAATAGTTCCACGATAGTGGATGTTTAAGACATATGATGGAGAATCCATCTATGTTCAAAGAGTTGGTAAGCAAAGATAGTGGATATGTTACCTTTGGTGATAATAGTAAAGGTAAAATCATTGGTAAATGTGATATTTCCATTGGCTGCTTAATTATTAAGGGTGTATTTCTTGTTGAGAAACTCAAAACATAATTTATTATCTATTAGTCAATTATGTGATAAAAGTTTTCATATTTTATTTAACTCTAACCATTGCATAGTAAGACATAATGATAGTAATAATATTATTTTTGTTGGTCATCGTGATGGAAATATTTATACTATTGATTAAGATGACCTTAATGTAGAAAAATATTTTGTAGCCCATGAGAATCATGAGTGGCTTTGGCATAGCTAACTTGGACACACATATATGGATGTGATTGTCAAGGTTAACCGAAAGAAACTTGTGAGAGGACTACCTGAAGGCAAGTTCATCAAGAATCAAATATGTGATGCGCATCAAATGGAAAACAAATAAAATCCTCACGCAAACCCAAGAAGGTGGTGTCAACTACAAAACTACTTCAACTTCTACACCTAAACTTATTTGGATTCGTAGGGACTACAAATTTAGGAGGTAAAAACTGTACATTTATAATTATTGATGATTTTTCAAGGTTTACATGGGTATTATTTTTCACCAATAAAAGTAATGCTTTTGATGCATTTGTTAGCTTAGCAAAACATATCCAGAATGAAAAAGGTTACATGATTTTCAAAATTAGAAGTGATCATAGAGGAGAATTTGAAAATCATTTATTCGAAGATTTTTACATAGAAAATGGTATTGAGCTTAGTTTTTCAACACCTCACACTCCACAACAAAATGGAATTGTTGCGAGAAAAAATATATCTCTTTGAGAGATGACAATAGTCATGCTTAATGAGTACTTCTTATCCAAGTAGTTTTGGATGGAGGCCGTTAATATGGTTAGCTATATCTTGAATAGGGTATCTATTCACTCTATTCTCAACAAAATCCCATTTGAATTGTGAAATGATACTTTTATGTTTTTAGTTACAGATGCGTTATTTTGAATATAAAAGATTATTTGTCAAAATTTGACTTCAAAACTCATGATAGCATATTTCTTGGCTATTTATCTAGCTCTAGAGAATTTAGAGTCTTCAACAAAACCACCTTGATTGTTGAAAAATATATAAATATTGAATTTAATGAAGCTAACCCTCATTTGGAGAAAAAGTCTTTTGATGATGATGTAGAAATCTCTAAGAAAATGAACGACCTATAAATCTTTTAAAGAAAGGAGAGTGAGAATGATAAAGAACTGAATGAGAAGAACGTTGATAATGAAGATATTAAGCCAAAAGAGCAAGAGCATAGTACAGAACCACTTAAGGAGTGAAGATTCAAGAAAAATCATCCAATAGATCAAATCATAGGTGATGTTAATCAAGGGATAAAAACTCGTCAAACTCTTAAAGTTAATCCAAATCACATTGCATTTCTTTCTCATATAGAACCCAAGAACATTGAGGAAGTTGAAAAAGATGATAGTTGGATTCTTGCCATGCAAAAAAAAAAAAAAACTAAATTAATTTGAGCGGAATCAAGTTTAGGAACTTGTTCAAAGATTAAATGACTACCCAATTATTGATACCAAATGGGTCTATGGAACAAGCTAAATGAAGATGATGTCGTAGTTAGAAACACTGCTAGAATAGTAGCCAAAGATTTCAACCAAATTAAAGAAATTGACTTTGAAGAGACCTTTGCATCCATTGCTTGTTTGTAATTTATTTAAATTTTGCTTGTATTTGCTTATCATAAAGGTTTTAAATTATTTTAAATGGATGTAAAAAGTGCTTTATTAAATGGGTTTCTATCCAAAAAAGTTTATGTTGAACAATCTCTTGGATTTGAAGATTTGAATTTTTCGAATCATGTCCTAAAGTTGAAAAAGCAATGTATGGTCTTAAATAAGCTCTAAGAGCTTGGTATGAGAGACATAGTTCTTTTCTAGTATCAAATAGTTTCAAAAGAGTTTATATTGACACTACATTATTCCTCTTTAAAATACATGATGACTTATTATTAATATAAATTTATGTTAATGATATTATATTTGGTGCCACTAATGAAAACCTTTGTGAGCTTTTTATAAAAACAATGAAGAAGGAGTTTGAGATGAGTATGGCAGGAGAATTACACTTCTTCCTTGGCCTTCAAATATAACAAATGAAAAATGAGATCTTTATCAACCATTACATCAAAGAGCTACTTAAAAAATTCAATATGGATGAAGCAAATGCTATAGGAACGTTAATGAGTCCTTCAACTAAGTTGGACAAGGTTGAAGATGGTGAAAACATTGATGAAAAATAGTATAGAGGTATAATTGGTAGTTTACTATATTTTACCGTAAATAGACTCGATATCATATTTAGTGTTTGCTTATATGCTAGATTTCAAGTATCTCCTAAGAAATCATATCTAATTGTTGTGAAACACAAATATAAATATCTTAAGGACACATTAGATTTAAGATTATAATATCCAAGAGATAGTTTCTTTGATTTGATTAGTTTTTGTGATGTGGACTATGCCAGATATTGTGTGGATAGAAAGAGTACTAGTGGCACTTGCCAATTTTTTGGAAAATCTCTTGCTTATAGAGTTCTAAGAAATAAAACTCGGTCTCTTTCTACCACTGAAGCTGAATATGTAGCTGCAGGATGTTATTGCTCTCAAATATTATAGATGAGACAAACATTTCAAGATTTTAGTTATACTTTTTCAAATGTACCAATTTATTGTGACAATACTGGTGCAATTAGCTTGTATAAAAATTAAGTACAACATTCTCATTCTAAGCATGTTAACATTTGCCATCATTTTATTTGAGATCGTATCTTGAAAAAGGATATTTCATTGATGTTTGCTGAAATTGATCATTAACTCACAGATATTTTTACAAAATATTTGGACGAAATGCGATTTTGCTTCATTCGGAATGTCATTGTATTGCAAAGATTTCATGATTCTTTATAATTCTTGGCATTGTGGTTTCAACTTTGCTTTTCTGTGTTTTGGATGGCTAAGGAGTTCTCTCTGAATTGGATGTTTGATTTAGAAATGGATATTACACTGTCAAATTTCCTATCAGATGCCCATTTCTATACTGATGTTTGATATAGTAGATCAATATCACATTTTCTTTCTGTCAGACATCTATTTATGTACCATACATGTAATATAGTAGTTCAATAGGGGCAATTTTCCTATTGTTGGACATCCTATTTATGAACCGGACATCTAACATGTAGCAGTGGAGCCCGATTTCAAATATTTAAACTTTAGCCACCAGTCTATTTTCCATCCCCTTTAAGCACTGAGCCACACGAGCATTTCGGCCACCCTCTTCGATGATCCAAGGAGTTATCCCTCAATTTGGGTCCATCATCTTCAATATTTTCTTTTCCCACTCCTCTATTTCAAGCTTTCTTCCTCCAATGGCCAAGAGATTCAAAAGCTTTATTACCAAGAAGAGGAAGAGTGAAGACTCTTTTTCTTCACCTAGTAATGATCCTTTCCCTCTTAAATTTACTTCTCTAGAATCTTTTACTCGATTTCAAACCAAATTCACCAACTCTTGTATTGTTGTTTCTCACATCGTAGATTTTGATGATCTTCATTCTCTCAATCTTACTACCCTTTTTGATGCTCAAGGTTGGATATCTCTCTTAACCAAACATGAAATCTACTATAATTATGATATTTAAGTCTTCTATGTAAATGCCAATTTTAATGAAAAATCTAACTCTTTTGATACTTACCATGGTGATAGATAAATATCTCTTATCCCTGTTATCTTAGGTTCTATTTTTAGTATACCTATTACAAGGGAGAGATTGACTCTCACGTGCAAATGGGCTAACTAGATCTTCTCTTATCAATCGGTTCTTGAGACTATCTTTAAGGAAAACTAGGGCGAGGCTATGCAGAAGCTTCAGCCTCCCCTTTTCCCACCTAGAGCCTACATCCTTTATCAAATTCTTGCTTATACCATTCTTCCCAAAGGAGATCATAGAATGAAGTCTCATTTACTGAGTTATATCTTATCTTTTGTCTCTTGACTGGCTGTAAGATATACCTACCTCACATTACTATCTATCTATGGGCCATTACACTTGACACTCACATGCCACCCTCTACTTTCCCAACTTCATCACCTTGATTCTTAGAAATTTTAGTGCTTTAGCTCCTCAACATGCCCCCTCTATAGCTCATTCCTATATGTAGGCTAACACCTTCTCTCGCTTCACCCTCTTTAGGATGAGCTTCTCCTTGCATGATGGTTCTTGGATCCGGAGGGAGAGTGGTCATGAGCAGGCCAAGGCAGTAGAGCTCAAGGTCATAGAGCGTAGTCCGAGAGGGAGTCATGAATGTGCTGGACCTTCTTATACATCATCCACTAAGTTTGAGATTGACTTTGCTACTAGGCTTGCATACTTGGAGGATCTAGCATAGTGGACTACTGAGCCGGTGACCTAGCTCCAGTCCTCCATGGAGGAGATGTCTATTATGTTGTGAACATCCCTAGACAAACTCTCACAGATGATTCACTCCCTTATGGATCACTCGATTCCTTGATCGCCTCTCGGACCCAACTCCTAGATTTATAGTTTCCATTCTTTTCTTTCAATTCTAGAGTTTGTGGACCTTGATTTTCATGTATGGATAGCTTTAGTGTGTTTAGGTATCTGACTTATTGGTGTATAGTTTGGAGTTTTATGACTTTATGTGTTATAATTTTAACTCTAGTTTATAACTTGTGCTTTGTGACTTGATGTGTTGGATTATTTATGGATATCGTTACTACTTCTTCTTGTCTCTTGAACATTACATTCATCTAATGTATCAAGTTAGGGGGAGCTTCTTTTTTATTATACAGGTTGTGGTACAATTTGTTTGTTATGATAAGGCTGGATGGGTCATTTTTGTTTAATGTCAAAAGGAGGAGAGGGATAGCTACTTTGACCTATGATGAGCTAGCTACATTGACCTATAATGTACATTGGGGGCTAGAACTATGCTGTCCATGCTTTATCTCGATTTATTTTTGATATTCTCATGATCTTGCCTTTTACATGCTATCTATGCTTTAGTCTTTTATTGGTATATTTGTCATCATAAAAAAGGAGGAGATTATTATTCCTTCTAGTCTTAATGATGAGAAAATGATATTAATGATTTACATGGGTTATGTTTAGCCAAAAATACTTAAAGTTGTCAATAAAATGTTAAAAAATTTCAAGAAAAAGGGGTAGCGCAATGGTAGATTGGTGAGCATGGCTTGATGAGATATAAAGATGGCTTGGAGATGAAGAACCCATAGAGATAGCTTGGAGGTGAAGAAAATACCTGAAGACTCATGATTGACTCAAACAAGGACAAGGTAACCCAAAAAATTGTTATTAACTAGGTTTAGTTTTCTTTTTATTTTTGAGTCATGTCGAAAGCATATTTGCGATAAATTATTTAGCCTTCAAGGTCGCAAAAGAGTTCTACAGAAAGCTTTTAACAAAGCTTTCTTAACTGAACCAGATGTCCAATTCTTAATTGAATGTCCGATTGAGTTAGACTAAAAATCACATTTTCAATACAAGATAGAACTAGATGTTTGGTACAAAACCGAACATTCAGAATAGAACTAGACGTCTGGTAGGTTTTTGGGGTCTAATTGAACCAGATGTTTGGTACAAACCGGATGTCCAGTGGGGCATCAAAGCTGACTCTATGAACTAAAAATGGATGTTCAATTCTCTAAAACGAACATTTGGTATAGGTTTTTTATATAACTAATGACTATTTTTTTGATTGTTGGAGCGAATCAAGCCATGGGATCTCACCCCTAATAGTTAGATTCGACCCCAAACATATAAATAGAGTTGAAGAGGCTTCCATTAACAACTTTTACACATTCTAATCTTTGTTAAAAAGAGATCGAAGCCCTTTTCAACTCACTAGCCATTCTTGAGCTTTAAACCTTCTAATCTCAAGCTAGCTTTCATTGTCCTTTTCTTTAGTCTTGAGAGAACTCTGTATGAGTATTAGATTGTTCCAATTCTTACAAATTTATACTCGTAATACACTCCAAGGTTGTTTAGAGTGGTTGATAGTTATTAACTCCGGTTTGGAGTATACTTGCCGGTTGGAGCAAAGAGATTATACGAGTTTGGCTTCTGCGACAAAGCAGCACTCTTAGTTGAAGAATTAAAAGTCCTCAAGACCGAGGCAAGGGCCGTGGAGTAGGAAACATTAGTCTCTGAACCACGTTAAATTTCGGTGCGCTCTATTCTTTATACTAACTTGTTTACTTAATGCTCATTTGATTGTGGATTGGATTGATTTTGAATTTTACCCTAAAGAAGTTGCATTAGTTTTCAACACCTGATTTACCACCCTTGGGGGATTTATTTGCTTACAGAGCGATGAGTCACTATAGAGCTCAAGCCTTAGTTCTCCCACTGTTTGGGCCACCCCCAACCTAAGGAGTACAACTTCATAATTGGCCACATTATTGGTGGTCCTAAATTTGAAACTTAGGGAGTATTCGAATTTGTCTACTCTTATGCTTATCAACATGACTCATGCTCCACTTTCTACCTCACAGGACCCTTCCAAGGTTGCACCTTAGTATTTATTATTTCCTTGGGGTCGAGCTCCATAATGAAGTCTACCAATGCTTGAGTTTTAATGGCTATCCTTGCTTCGAAGTGGACATTGAATTGGCTTAACTCCATGTCCCACTTGATCATTCTCCCCGATTTTTTTGGATTTTGAAGGGCTTATCAAAGAGGAAAGTTTATTTGAATTACAATCGTGTGGGCCTGAAAATATGGTCTCAATTTTTTGGATGACAAGGCAATAAAATAGCCTAGCTTCTCCATTGAGATGTACCATGTTTTCGTACCAGTAAGGGTGTAACTCACATAATACATGGGGCACTGTTTCCTTTTTTGGTTGTTAACGAAAGCTAAACTGATCTCTACATTACTTGCAGTGACATATACGTGCAAGTCTTTCTCTTAAGTGGGCTTCACCAGCAAGGGCAGGGAGGTGAGTGTGACTTTAGCTCCTATTAAGTCCTCTCACATTCTTCACCTCATTTGATGATTTTCTTGGGAGTAGATAGCTATTTTTTGGACAAGCTTTATTGAGGTCTGTGAAGTCCATGCACATCCTCACTTGTCATTGCTCTTCTTAATTATTACCACATTGGCGAGCCACTCCGGGTACCATACTTCCTGTATGAAGCTGGCCTTTAACAACTTCTCAATATCCTTGTCAATTGCTCTTTGATGTTCATGGACAAAGTATCATTTTTTTTTTTGCTTTATAGACTTGGCATTAGCATACACCAAGAGCTTGTGCTCTGCCATGCATGGGTCGATGCCAAGCATGTCATTTGTTGCCTAAATGAACATGTCTTCGTATATTGGACAAGAGCGTCTGAAGTTTTAGAAGGAGCGCGTCAGGTAGCCCGGCCCCCACTCTAATGGTGTGACCTTTAGCCTCATTTAGGGCAATGGTCACATGCTTTTTCACTACTTTCAAATAGCTTCGAGGTTCACTTTTTGCCTTCTCCTTCCCTTGTAGTTTGCTTTGTTCTTCTAGGAGCATCACATAGTAGAAACACATCATTTTTCAGTCCCCTCACACTTCTCCATTCTAAAATTTGGAGGGGAATTGGAGGAGCAATTGATAGGTAGAGACTCTCATTTGTAATTTGTTCAAAGCAAGGAGATATAGTATGGCATTGTAGGGGAATAGGGTTTTCACCATGATAAAATCGGTGAAGAGAATGGAGCTTTTTTGGCCTTTACCAGCTGTCAGCAACACTTTCACCACCCCTTCAAGGTTCAGGGAGTCACTAGAGATATCGGCAAGCTTGCTGTGGTAAGGGCGTAGAGGTTGTCAGGGGCACAAAGGCTATCCCCATCTCATCTTGGAGTATAACTTAGTGCAAAAGATATTTTCAGATGCTTCTATATCAACGAGAACCCTTCATATAATGTAGCCCTCCAAGATGAGAGTGATGACGAGGCCTTCATCCCTATCTCCCAGGTCCCTTTTGAGAGCTAGTGCGTCTTTACACCATTCATCTCCTCTAGATGCTTTTCATCTCCCAGGTTCCCGCCTAGGGTGAGACATCCCCTCATAGCAGTTATTCTACCCTCTTATGGGATGGGTTCTGTGCCTTTGCTTTTGCTCTGATTTTTATCGGACCGGGCTCAACCTTGGCGAGGCCCTGGCCATTTAGGGACAAGGGCTAAGGGTGTCTCTGAAAGATCTGAGATGCCAATTGCCATTTGCTTATGGAGATGCTTTTGTCAAGGTGGCACGATTACGATCAGTTACTCAGAGAAAGATCTTTTGACAGATTTTAATGAAAGTACCAATTTATTGTGATCTGTCCAACTTCAGGTCAAAGTCCACAAACTCTTGTCTATCCTCTCTAGTTGATTTCAACCTGCACAAAAAGAAAATGCTGCCCCTTCGGTTATAATCGAGGGAGGATACTATGTCGCTCAAGTTAGTGTACTGTCCTTTGGTGATCCCTTTCGCTCTTGAGGGAGTTAGAATTATTTTGTTAGAACTGTGTGTAGGAATTGAACTTGTGAGGGAAGGAGAAGATATCTAGAATCATTTACCTAGATGCCCTTAGCCTTGTTATATTAGGTGTGTTGGGTAGCTTGATCTAGTCTCCTTAAGTAACTCTAATATGGTTGGTGTCTGAGTTAGTTGGGAGTAGTTTGAGAATTCTACTTGGCCTTCCATACTATGATTTGGTGGGGTTTTGTCATGTAGTGAGAAAGGGTGGTAGTGGTAACTAGTGTTGTAGGTAGTGCTAGTAGCACAGATAATGCAAGTGGTGCAAATAGTGCAGATAGTGCAAAAAATGCAGTCAATAGGGCAAGAGTTGTCCTCGAGGATTGTCACCCTATCCTAGTAGGTTTATAGGGCTGAATTGCAGGGCCCATACCAAAGTGATCCGATTGCAGAGTTCAGATTCTGACACATGGGATGTGAAGCTTATTTTCCTATAATTGGGCGACAATGTCCATTCTCTGGTGGTTGAATTGCAAAGCTCTTCTTTTAATAGACGGACTGTGAAACCCATCCTTTGGTGACCTAGCTATGGGGCTAGTTTTTTGATGATCGAATTACGAGATCACCGCATTGTGGTACTTGGCCCTTTCGGGTGTTATTACATTCATGTGCAGTGGTGAGACTAGTGACTTTAGTTTTGGCTCGAGTTGTTTTTCGATTTGTCCCAACTTCGGTCCACCATGGTCTCGTGACACATTAGAGATCAATCCTAACTCTTAAATAGTAAATGCTAGTATTAAAATACAATGGTAGGTTGGCAAAACTTACTTCGAGTTTTATTGTTTGTAAACAGGAAAAATTTCTAATTACCCCTTCAAATTTTTAAATTTTTAAAAACTTTCATCAAAATTTTCAAATTTCCAATATTCTCATGATAAATTTTTTAATTTATCAAAAACTTTAAATGGTGGATCTCATATTACATGGTCTCCGTATTTTTGCATTGTTTTTGTATTTATAACATTTATATTTGTACCTATAGATACAATTTTTGCATTCAAACATATTATGATCAAAATCAAGTATATATAAATAGAATTAAATAATTATATTTAAATTTTATTTATATATGTTTAATTTTGACCATAATTATTTAATTCTATTTATATATATTTAATTTTAATCATAATTATTTAATTTTAATTATATATGTCAAGATCATATTGCTACAAATAAAAAACATGTGTTATAATAGTGTTACAAGTGTAAAAATATGTATTGCATATATAAAAGTAAATTAAAATATGATATGGGCTGATTGGAAATTTAAAAAATAAGAAGAAAATTTTAGGAAGTTGAAAATAGTCATAAGGTATTAATAATATTTTCTTATCAATGTTAAAAACCAAGGGTATTGTCATTTTGATGAAACGTTTGTTTCTTTTTGCAAAAATTCCGTCCATTAATTATTGTGAATGATAACGAGATGGCTTTTTGCACGTGGGCCGGTGGATCGTCAACCGCCCATAAGAAACACGCCGTTCTCGCGTTTTTGCAAACAATACTACAATAGAGATCCATTTTCATAAATACCCCTATAAAGACGCTTAATTATTCATAGGCACTTATCCAAATTCACCTTAAAAATCTGAATTTGTTGTTATTATTGGAGAGGAAAAGAACTACCGAACCGAATGCATTAAAAGGAGTCTAACAAATAATTAGATGAAAAATAATACAAAAAATAGTTGACTAATTTATGATAATTATATATGACTGTATAAATTTATAATAAAAAAAACAATTATTATATGTATCTTATCCAACTTATCCGATTTTAACATGTTAACTATCCATGGCCTTTGATTTTTTGTTTTCGAATTAAAGAAAGCCCAAGAATATCTAAATACATGACCTTTTAACTTTAAGGAGCAGGCAAATAACGTACGCTAATAAGCAAATTTCAAGGGTGTACGTGCAAAAGTACTAAACGATAAAATAGAGTTGAGAGTTTAAAAGAAGGTTGTATTTATTATTTATTTATCAAGTTCCGACGTATGAGCCGTACTATGTAATTTTATTTTTAAAAAAGATTTCGGCGTCGGCCGTTAACCACGAGGACAGCGCGTTGGGGCCACGTATTAAAATGATCTGCTTAGAGAGGAAAATATTGATTAAGAAGGAAAAGTGATGTTAATTAACTTTACTTTGGTAAACAAGAAGATTAATGGCAAAAGCAAGCCAGCTCTGACCGTACTACTTCATACGGATTTTCTGGCTCTTCAAAAGCCGTGAACTACAGAACTCGTTTGCTTAACGTAGAGGTTTATTAATGTTAAATTAAGTATTCAAGAGGCCGTTTGGTTTGGGACTGGCTACTCTGATTAGCTAATTTTTGAACTAAAATGCTTCTATAAAATTAGTTAGTCAAATTAATTGGTTCCAAATAAAATAGATCCCAAGTGCTCTAAATGCGAAAGAAAAATATGGTGAATAAGGTCTGATTTAACTAATAATAATAAACTCGATTTTTTCATTATTTTTATTTAAAATTGTTTCACAATCGTAAGAGTTTAGGTTGATAATAATTGCAGGATGAGCCAAAAAATTTTCAGCATAAAGAGTATTAGTAATTGAACTGAGGATTTCCTTGGAAGAGGCGGCTGCACCACCACGCCGGTAGGAGACATGAGTTCGCGATGCATTTTTACCAAAAAAAATGGGGAACGGCCATGTAATTTACAAATGCAATGAGCATATTTTATACAATTAAACTATTTACAGGAGTCTATTTGCAAAAGTCTATTTAACAGGGGTATAATTGCAAAAAATTTAGACTGAGGCCGACAAAGGCAGACAAAAGACAGAAAAAGAACAGACAAAATAACAAATTATTCCCGCTAAAAGAGTTGCGAAAGGCGAGAATCATTTTTTCCGGATCCCCCCCCTGAAATGTCTAGAATTTGAGACCCAAGCGTTCAAAGAACCGTGCGACAACCTCCTCCCTATCTTAAAATCCGCGCAGGAACACGTATGAAATTTCCATTCTACCCTCATTTTCCCCGAAGTGTTTTCACTCAAAGTATCCCGAAATTGATTGTTCCACTGATTGCAATCTTTCTGTTTGCTTGCATTTCATACCACTTTTTTCCGCTTTTTCATCATTTTTACTCTATAAATATAATAATAATAAAAATAATAAATATATTTAATTTCTAGGGATTATATATTCTATATTATAAAATATGTAGTTTGCATGTGAATGAGCAAAATTTGATTTGAGTTTTCTTATATGGTAGATAATTAGTATTGAATGCATATCAATACGACGAAAAGACGGTTCGTATATTTTATAAAATCAATTATAAAACAGAAAATATAAGATTTTCTACTAAATCACAGGAGAAATTGGCAAAAGGAATCACAAAAGTACGAGGGATTCATCTGCATATCCCACAAATCAGGGAAGTATTTGCAAAAAAAATTCAGTGGGTTTTGAAACTTTTTACATTGAGAAAGTTTCAAAACTTTCGTATAAATGCACAAATACGCTTCCAAAATCATTGCGCACGGAATCCGCTGCTGTAGTTCCCAAAGCTGCAGACCAAATCTTCACCGGTTTCAGATTCCAATTTCTCATCCCGGACCGAAATCTCGTGTTTCCTTTTTAATTCTCACTTTCCAAAAGCCCTTTTGTCTCCGTATTCCCCCTTGCCCACCAATCCTTCTTTTTTCTTGTTCTATTCGTTGCTGAGATGGGGTAAAGAGTTTGACGCCAATAGCAGCTGGAGACCCTTCGGTGCAGCTGCTTTGCAGGGAAAAAAAATTCCATCTTTTGTTCTGGTACGGCCGCCTTCCGCTCTCAAAATTGTTTCTTTTTCTGGGTTTTGATGGATGCTGAGGTTGCAAAACCAAAAAGGTAGCCCTTTTTCTTTCTCTCGGATGGTATGTTGTTTCTCGACTCAAGTTTTGGGGAATTCGCCTTGGTTGATTCAGTTTGGGTTTGGACTGGTGAGTTTGCAGGGTTTTTGTTAACTTGCTTTTGCTTGTACGGTTTTTCTTGTTGCAAGTTGATCAGGATATGGGTTTTGATGATGGTGAATGGTTTTCTTTTTCATGATTTTTCGCTGTTTAATTCCTTGATTCTGTTGATTGGGTGGTTCTGGCTTTTCGTTGATTCTCATATGTTTCTTATTGTCTACTTTCCTCTTTTGTTGGTTGTTTTGATGTTTACTCAAATCTTTTTGTCACCAAACTTACTTGCTTCTTCCTCAAAGCCTGTTTTTCCTATACCTTTGAAACCTGTGTCGCCGAAAGACCTCTCTGTTTTTTGGTGTTCTTTTTCGTGAAAACTTTTTCTTTATGGATTGTTGAATTTGTGTTATTTATGACATTATTGATTTTTGTTATTTTTTTTTTTTTTTGCCTTTTTCACATCCTTTGCAACCTCAGTTATTCCTGTTTGATAAACTTTTCCTCAATTTTTATGTTTCTTCTGGTGTATTTTGCTAATTCAAAAAGTCGTTCTTGATCTCTATTTAATTTTGAATGTTTTAGTTCATCATTAATGAAGGATTTCTTTTTCCTGTAGAAAGACATTTCTTGGAAATCATCTATATATAATATTTTGTGAGGTAGGATTGTGTATAATAAATCTTTTTGTGCTGTCCAAAATTTCTGATTTTCCTTTAATTTTGTATGTTAAATTTTGTATGTTAACTTGATTTATAGTTCGTTTTTGAAATCCTGATATATATGTGTTGCTGTTGTTTTTGTAGGTAGTTCTTAATCATTGAGCTGGGGTATACTGAGGCTCAAATAGCTTCTCTATCAAATTATTTTGCGGTTTGTGAGTGTGGTATTTTTTTTACTCTTGCCCGCCCTCGGATCTGTTACCACATTTTTTACTGGTACAAGGATCAAAGTTTTCTGAGCAGAGCAGATAATTATTGGTTTAATTGCCTGGAATCATGGCAACATTGTCAAAGACTGAATCTAGGCGTCTCTATTCATGGTGGTGGGACAGTCATATTAGCCCAAAGAACTCCAAATGGCTGAAGGAAAATCTTTCAGGTATGTGTTCATTGGTTATCAATGTGTTCATTCAAGGGATTGAACTGTACACTTGCTGATGTATTCTACAACTTCTGATTTTTACTTGACGATTCAAATTTGCATTGCTTTAAATAGCTGAGATCATTTGTGAAATATGGAAATTTTCAACTATAGTAGCGTAGGTTAGGTTTCAAAAAGAAAAATGTTTCTTTGTTCATTGTCTTCCAAAGTTTTGATTCCTGTGGTCTTCCTTATTTTGGAGAAAAAGCTAAACATTCACTTATAACAAATGTTAACTTATCTCTAGTAAAATCAGTAAATATTGTGACGTAGTTCAATCTTCAGTTAAAGCCCCAGGGAGTAAAGTGAAGTGGTGAGAAGGTGACAGATAAGATTCAGATCTCTGATTCTTGTGAATTTGGTTTAGATGTAAATTTAGGATCACAACTTATTTTGGATTGTGAGTATTTTTTTCTGCATGAGTTAGAGGATCAACCATCTGCTTATGTTTGCTTGCCATTTGTTGCAAAGTATGTTGTTACTCTTGAGTCTTGAGACAAGCCTACAAAATGCATGCTTCCATCATTAGCGCCCAGAAATCATGCCTTTCTCCTGTGCATAATGATGAAAAATGATTTAAAGTCAGTGAGGAATCTGTTATTGCAACTAATTAGCTCTAAATAACAAGGGAGATCAGGCTATTTGTTTCCAAACTTACTTGATATACTCTTGAGATACATTTCGACTAGGAGCATTTCTAGCTTGGATGGGATCTTGAAGTTTACAAGTGTGAGTATAAGAAAAACAAGAAATAATTTTAGTTATGATGATTATGGCTACAAGTGCGATGGCTGAAAATGAAAGCTAGTGAGAAGGTCTATGTAATAGTGGCGGACCATACAGAGCAATTTCTCAAACTATCTGCTTAAAAGTTCTTTTTGATGCATGAAAGTGTTATATAGGCATTGAAGAGAGGATTATTGAAAACATAAAAGACTGATCTTTTGGAAATGAATCGTGGCTGGAAATCTTCTTATCATTGTTTCAAGGAAAAGAATGCCAATACCTTCCATAATGGACATGCAATACTTTTGTGATATTGATTTAAAAAACTGTATTATTACATAACTTTGGAATGTCTTTTATCTCCTTGCTGCTTTACAAATTCTGTGAATTTCCTAAGAGGATGCGTGTGCTAAAATGAACAGACATGGACATGAAAGTCAAAGCAATGATCAAACTTATAGAAGAGGATGCTGATTCCTTTGCAAGAAGAGCTGAGATGTACTACAAGAAACGGCCTGAGCTTATTAAACTGGTGGAGGAATTTTACCGAGCATACCGAGCGTTAGCTGAGAGATATGATCATGCAACTGGGGCACTTCGCCAGGCTCATCAAACCATGGCAGAAGCATTTCCAAACCAAATTCCATTTTCGGTGAATGATGATCCCAAGTCTGCACCTTCTCCTTTGAAGCAAGAACAAAATACTCCAAAAGGAATGCCATTTGGTACATATTTTGATCTTGATGAGTTGCGAGAGGATGATGCTATGGTTGTTTCACCAGGGTTTCATGCCATGAAAAGGAATGGCGCATATACTGATGAGCATAATAGTTTATCAGGAAAAAATGGATTGAAGCAGTTGAATCAGATGTTTGGAACTGGGGAGGTGGCAGCTCGCTCAATGTTTGCAGAAGGGAGGGTTAGAAAGGGACTAAAGTTTCAAGAAGAAGAAAGAAAGGTTTCCAGACATAAAGTACGAAATAGCCCAAGGGACATTAGTGATGAAATAAGATGCCTGCAAGAAGAAATTTCCCAGTTATCAAAGGAGAACCGGGATCTTGATAACCAGATCACTTCAGAGTCACGGCGTGCTGATGAAGCCGAAACTGAAGTTGGCACTCTGAAACAAACACTGTCTAAATTAAATTCTGAGAAGGAAGATGCTTTTTCTCAATACCAGCTATCTCTGAAAAAGTTATCAAATCTTGAGGCTGAGATATTTAGAACACAGGAAGAGTGTCGGAAGCTCGATAAGGAGATGCTTATGGGAGTTGAAAAAATAAACAGCGTTGAAGACCGCAGTCTTTTACTAGAGAAGGAGAACCAATCTTTGCAGTTGGAGATGGATACATTAAAACAGAGGCATCATGATCTCACAAAGGAAATGGAGGCCATTGGTTTCCATGTAGAATTACTTCAGGCATCACTGAAGGAATTGGAAAATGAAAAACTAGAATTACAGGAGATCTGCAGGAAATGCCAAGCTGAAAAGCAGCATCTTTTGGATGCCCAGAAGAATTTGGAGAATGTATTGGAGAAAAATGTGCTCCTAGAAAATTCTCTTTCAGATGTGCATGCTGAGGCAGAAACTTTGAGAGAGAAGATAAAGGCATTAGAGGATGCTGATGAATCTCTTCGTGAACAGATTGCTGTCAATATCTCTGAGAAGGCCGAGCTGGCATCCCGGATATGGGCTCTCTCTCCCAGTATGGAGAAGCTTTTTGAGAATAATTCTTCCTTGGAGGCCTCCTTGTCAGATACAAATGATGAACTCGAAGGTTTGAGACAGAAATTGAAGGGGCTAGAGGAATCCTTCCAGTCGCTCAATGATCAGTATTATACTCTTACCACAGAGAAGGATACACTTCTCTTGCAGGTAGAATCTCCAACCATCATTCCTGCTTCTAATTTCACTCTTGTCCTCCCAGCTAAGTTTTGATGGTGTTTTTTCCTGTAATTTTCATCATTAATCTGATGCTTGCCAAAATTTCTTTGATTTGTACTCCATTGTTTGTATTCCTTCTATTGGACTTCCATTTGTTGTACGCCATTGTCATCTGAATATTAATTTCTCTTTCAAATTTTTACTATTAAATAATTTGGGTTCCTGCATTTTATTCAGATAGAGAACATGGGACAACAACTGAAGGACTTGGAGCAGAGGCATGCAGAGTTGCAAGAAAAATACTTGATCCTAGAAGGAGAAAAAGAAACGTCCCTTCATCAAGTCGTGGAGCTTCAAGTCTTTTTGAAACTTGAAAAGCAGGAGTATAAAAATCTTATTCAGTCAAGTAAGAATCAGCAGGCTAAACTGGATATCCAAATCCACCAGCTTCAACAAGAAGGCCGGCTTAGGGAGGAGAAATCTGAAATTGAACAACTTAAATTTATGAATTCTCAGACTGAAAATTTCATTTTGCAGCAGTTTTTACATGAGATGAAAGAAAGTAATTTGGCTTTCTCAAGGGAATGTCAGAAGCATTTGGAAACATTAAGGTGCTCAGAAAACCAAAAATCAGAACTTGAGCATGATTATCTTGTCCAAAAGCAGACTGTGTCATCTTTGTTGGAGCATAATGAGAAACTGAGAGAAGGTATTCGAAATATTCTGAAGGTTCATACGACCTACAATGAGCATTTTTTTGTGGAAGATACTAGCGACAAATTCCTTATTCAACATGTGGTATCTGAAAGCAGTGACTTGCTCAGTTCTCTTTCACGTTTCCAGGATGAAATTCAATGTCTGATTCTCGATAAATTGGTTGTTATCACATTCCTGAAGCAGTTTGGGCGGGATGCACTGGATATGAGATTGGAAAAGGATGTTCTTCAGCGAGAACTGAATACAAGAAATGAGGAATTGTCTCAGATAAAAAGGAAGCAGTATGAGCTTATGGAGTTGAATGAACATTTAACTCGAGATGTGCAGGCAGGCAATGATAAACAAGTTATACTAAATGCAGAAGTGAGACATGTATGTGCACAGTTATCCAATCTGAAAGAGGCTCATAACATATTGAAGGATGAAAAACTGAAGCTGCTGGAAAAGTATCGGACTTTATTTGTCAAATTTACTAACTTGAAGGAGATAAAGGATACAATGGATGAAGAAAGCAGCTTAATCCTTTCAGAGGTAATCAGTTTGGAGTGTCTTTATTCTATTTTCAAAAGTATTAGCATTGAAAGCGTGTCAGAATTGCAGTCTCTTAAGATTGAGCTGGCCAGCCTTCATAGAAATAAGAATGAGCTTGACCTGGAGATCAGGGAATTGCATGAAAAAATTGAAATGACAGAACAAGAAAACATGCACCTGAAGGATTCTGCTGTCACTTTAGATGAGTATAGAAGTCGTTTAATGATTCTGGAGGATAATTTCCAAGGAGCCAGAGATGTTATTTACAGCTTATCCAAGGATGGTGCTCACAAGGACCAGGAAGTTGCATCTCTTCGCGAGGCAAATGAAATGCTCAATGAGAAGCTTGAAAACTTACAAAAATATGTTGAAAAACTTAAGCTCAAGGAGCAATATTTAGCTTCTGAATTGGAGAGTAGCATCAATGAAATCAAGTATTGTGAAGTTGAAATGGTAGCTTTGCTGGATGAATTGCAATCATCTGTCACTAATGCAGCACTCTTTGAAGAAAAGGTACTCGACCTGATAATGGTCTGTGAGACCCTTGAGACAAGTGCGATGGTTCAAAGAGAGATGCTAAACAATGCGCTTAGTGTAAGGGATGTGTATCAGGATGGCTTGAAGGGAAAACTTAATGACTTGGAAGAAGAAAATAAGGACCTCAAGACTGGTATTCATGCATGCATGCCCCTTGTGAAGTCTGTGTGTGCTAGTATTGCAATGCTGGAAGAATCGATTCTTCATCTAGCAAAGCATTGTGCATCAAATTTTCTGGAAAAACAGGTAATTGCTATAACTTGTATGTTCTTTTGACCTTTACATTGCAATTTGCAGTAACCATCCACTTTGTATGCTGTCTTTTTGTGCCTCTTCTCCTGGAACTGTGGAATTCAGTTAGTAGAATATTACTTTGATTTGAATGGGCGAGCCAATATTTGAGGACTATTTCTTGCATTTGTTCTACTTACAGTCTTGAAGCTGTCATTAATGTAATTAAATACTTGGATTTTTTCTAACATATTTGGCACTTTTTTTTTACAGGATAAGTTATTGATGTTTCATAATCATGACAAAGGTAATCCAGAAGAAATTAAAGAACATCATGCTAATGCACAAGTAGGAGTTCAAGAGTTGCAGAATTTACATGCCAGGATTGAAGCACTTCGAGAATTGGTGATAGATACTACAAATCATCTGGAGGAAGAAAAGCTTCATTCTAATGCAATTCTTGAAGCTGAAAGAAAAGAAACACGCCAAGAAGCAGAAGCAAAAAGGAATACCATACAAGTAGAAGAGG
Organism: Trichopus zeylanicus subsp. travancoricus; assembly: GCA_005019695.1. Lineage (NCBI taxonomy): Eukaryota > Viridiplantae > Streptophyta > Magnoliopsida > Dioscoreales > Dioscoreaceae > Trichopus > Trichopus zeylanicus. The sequence continues at coordinate 45,215 of RXID01002396.1, read as the reverse complement.
GTGAAATGTCTGGGATCTATCAGAAGCTTCAACCTGATGATGATGCTGAAACATCTGCAAACAATGATATCCATATGATGAAAGACGTTGAACTTGATCATGTTTCTAGCTCTTCACCATATGAAAATGATGTTGGTTCATATGAACCTGCTGCAATAGAAGTTGCTGTAATTGATGATCAGAGACATGAACCTTTGCAAACATCTGAAAGGGTCTGCAGCAACCAAGTAGGGAGTATAACTTCACCATCTATGGAGCACAATATACAGTATCACGAAATCAAAGAAGTTGAGGAACAAAAGAGTAAATACCCTTCTTCACTAGATGCTGAGAACGATTTGGGCATTGATCTGTTGGAGTCACCTAAGAATGTTTCAGGCTCACGTCAAGAATGGAGTGGTAGGATCATTGAGAGGCTTGCTTTTGATGCTGAGAGGCTATTGATGCTGCAGACAAGTGTTGAGGAACTCAAGGGGCAAACTGAAGCATCAGAGAAGAGCAAATATCATGCAACTGTTGAGTTTGATGCTATCAAAACTCAGTTGAAAGAAGCTGAAGGAACAATTAGTGAGTTGATTGATATTAACATGGAGTTGAAGAAGAAGGCTGAAGATTACTCTTCATCCTCTGATAGCAAAGTTGGGACACAAAAAATATTTGGAGACAAAAGCAACAGGCAGATATCAGTTTCTGCGCGGAGAGGCTCAGAAAAGATTGGGAGGTTGGAGTTAGAACTGCAGAAGATCCAGTATGTTTTGCTGAAACTCAAGGAAGAACATGAGAACAGATCTAGAGCTGTCGGAAGAAGAAGAAGAAGAGTTATGCTGAAGGATTATCTTTATGGAAGAGAAAGCAGCAGGATACCAAAAAAATCCCATCTCTGCGGGTGTATGAGATCAAATACTCACAGCGACTGACCTGCCTGCTTAGTTTGGTTGTAATCTGAATAAATGCTCTATTTTTCATGGAGCCAAAATTTATCGTTCTTGGAATTTTATGTGCTGGTCTCATGGTGCTAGAGCTTTCTAGTGATACCATCTTAGTTAGCCTGCGTTCATAATCCGTCATATACTTTTGAGCTTAATATTAAGAGAAATGTACATTGTAGGCTTGTTCAGCTGCCGAGGCGTCTACTTTTCCGGTTAGGTTTCTGATGTGTCATGAAGAGACCAAGAATCGAATCGAGGCAAGAGAAGACCTAACCTGAAGCTCAATGTGATTAAAAATGTGATTTAAGTGCTACCTCACCAGGGGCAAAGCCAAACCCTCTCAGCTCGGTCCTCAAAACAGTCTTCCCTATAGTTTGGCTCGCGAGCGGCTGATACACCGAGGCATAGCCCTATGAGGCTACAATTCAACATACCACAAGTCAGACATTCCTTCATGCTTCACTCTTATGTAGAATTATGTCTCTGTGAAATTCGTCCGTGCAAAAACGGTCACTCCTTACTTTGACTCCTGTGTCGCACGTCCCACTAGATGATAAAATTTGTAAGATTATCTTAACTAGAGAATATAGCGAGAATTTTTAATATAAAGAAGAAGTAAATAAAGGAAAACTACCTCTCTCCTTCTTCTTCTTTGATTCACCAACGTCATCATTCTAAACTCCATCTGTAGAAATATTTTATTTCATTTCTCTAAAAGAAAATAAGTTTTGATTTGAATATCAAAACATTCTCCTTGAGAAAACCTTAGGCAGTTAGTGACTATTGTGCAAGTTGCTGATTGATCGGAGAATACTATAATTGGACTCACCTCAGCCGGAATTAAGGGATCGCAATATTGGTGTCTTGATTGAGACCCTCTTGGGAGCTTTCCCAAGTAGTCCTTTGCAATTATGTCGTCAAATCAATCACGAACAGGTGAGCAAGTGGCGAAACCGTCAGCCTCCCAATAAGTTTCTTCCAATGACTTCATAGGATCAAGTTGAAGTTCAACTTCTCTAGGCCGTCCAAGAGGTTGTAGTGGCAATAGGAGTAGCCCTTCCTTAAACCGTGGCTTACTCCTTGGCCAGCTCTAGCTTTTGCTCTCGAGGGGCCTTGAATGCCTCCGCACGCTTCTTATGAGCAACAAGGAGATGGTCATGATACTCCTCATTTGCCTTGACGGTCCTCACCACGGTACCGCAAGCCTATTTATCAACCATGATGATTTTCTTCGCCTTTTCATTGGCTTCTTCAACCTTCTTTTTTGCCTCCTTAACTTTCTTGGCTGCCTTAGTTTTAACCTTCTTCTCTGCAGCTTCAACTTGCTTTTTAGCCTCGAGACCTTCTCCAAGGATGGAATTCTATTCTTTCTAGTATCTTAGGAGTTGTGGAGTCATTCAAACTACTTCACCATGGTATGTTGGTCGATTAGTATGCTAATTCTGATTGTCAGATGCTGAAATGAATTAGAAAAATCAGAACAAGCAAATCAAGACGACAAGATATTGAGCCAAAAAAAAACTTACTCATCGAAAATAGTTGTCCATGTCTTAGTACAACATCTTCGTGCTTTGCAATTAGAAATCCACTTCAGAAGGGACAGCGGGCGTACGAAGAGCACCTATTTCTTGTGGAGGCCTAGGCTATGGAGTCAATCTAGAGCTCTGCTGGAAAGAGAATGCTGGCCGCTAGTGAGGTCCAGACTCTGAGCTCTAGCGGGGGTAGGAGAAGACTTCCTAATGATCACTTCCTTTTACATGAGGTGATAACTTAGCTAGGAGTTGTTGTCATCGTCAAGCCATGTCACCTTCTTTTTCTTCTTGGCCTGGGATGCGACGTGTGAAGTAGTCCCGGAGCTCAGTTTCATGGGAAGGAATTTCTTTTTCTTTGATGACCTTAGGCTCCGTTCGATTCGATTTCGATTTTAGAAATTGTGAAATTACGAGAATGGAGTGATTTCGGAAAATTAAAAAAATTAGATAATTTTAATATTTAGATGAGTATTTACTATAGAGAATTGGGAATTGGCCAATTCATATATTCTAAATTCTGTTGTTTGGTTGATAACTGGAATTGATCAATTCTATAAGTTATTAAGTTCTTGTGTTTAATTGACGTGGAAATTGAAAATTAGCATATTACACAAAATAATAATTTATATATAAATTAATACAGAAATATAATAAACTTAATTTAAAAAATTATAATTATAGAAATATATGTTAACTAATTATTATTATTTAATATAATATTATTATTTTCATGTAAAATAATTTTTTTATCATATTTTATTTGTAAATAATTAGAAAAGTATAATAATGTTATTATTAAATATATAAAAATAATAAATAATAATAAATATTTTAAAAAGGTCAAAAAAGATAAACTATATATGTAACTTATAATCAATTACAAATTTATTTAATATAATTTTGTGATTATCTTGTCAAATAATTTTTAATAAACATACAAAATATATACTTATTTTTTGAAAATAATTAATTTGTAAGTAATTTGATAAATAAAATAATTTTAATTTTATAATTATTAAAATAAGATTTTACAAAAAGGCCCAAAAAATGAAGGAACTTCAATATGTACAAATATTATAATAAATATTACGATGATTTATATCTACTACAAAGACAACTTAATATATTAGAAAAGACAGCTTAGTAAGTTAATACAAAAGTCCGCTCAAAAGACGGTTTAATATATAGTTTAAATTAGCAGGTTATTATAAAATATATAACTACATACTTATATCATCCATAAACTCTTGAAGTCACTCAATTTTGACTTCATCATCCATATCATCGACAAATGTCATGCTATAAACCTCGTCCTCATGTAAATGCCTACATGCAAGTTTCAGAAAGAGCTTATTAAATTGTTTCCCTTGGAACTTCATCAAAGTTGGATACACGACTTTCTTCCAAGAATCCTTTCTAGCTGTTCGAAGGGCGGATGCAACATCACACATGTTGATTATCAACTCTTCCATCAGCATCTGATCAACAGTTTTCTCCTTACGCTTACGTGACCTCGATGTATCTTCTGAAGAAGAGACTTGCTTCTTACCTTTCGACTAACTACTAGTAGCATAGTTGGTAGAAGGTCCCTCTCTATCAGCTGCTTTCTGGGTATCCTCGCTTACAGAATGTTGTTGTTGAGCCTCCTCTCTATTAAAATCTTCTCCAAAATTGTCAAATGCAGATTTAGCCATACTGCTAGTAGCATAGTCTTGATCCACAAATCAGGAGCAACTCCTCGTAAAGGGGTATACGTGTGTTCAAAATATATTTAGCTTCCGGAATTTGCTGCAAGATTATATTTAAAATATATTAGATGTAACATAAACTGATAATATATTTAAAAAATAATTTCTTTCTTACGGCTACAATATCAACATAGACTTGTCTGGATGCTGTAATCATCTTCTCATCTTCAATCCACCCTACCCCATTGAAGTCTTGTACTTTTCTAATAACTGTAACCCGCTTCTTTAATGTCTTCTTATAATGGCTTTGAACATTATCAGTGTTGAACTCAATATTGAACTGTGCATTCACAGCATTTGCAGCTGTGACAAATGCTTGCCTCTTGAAAGACTTGTCTTGCTTTAAACCTGCATGCATTTGTCCAACTAAAAAATTAATAAAAAACTCAGAGTTACTTTTAGACCACACTTTATGTGGTCTATGATTCCTGGCCTTGGTTGTTCCTTATTTGGCAACTACTACTTCCAAGTTAGGACTCCTATAATCAAATGAGTTGGAGTCTAGTCCTTCATATCCATTTGAGTCTAGACCTTTTTAAACAATAACATAGACTTTAGTAAACAAGTATAATAATACACATATATTTAATATAAAGAACAAGCATCATAACAAGCAAACCAGTGTAATAATAGTACATTCACAATACAATTCACGTAAATACTTCAAAAGCGAAATACTTTGATATAAGAAAAAAAAGGATAAACACAAAAATATGTTCACGAACACAACTAAATCCTAATGATGATTATAAGCCTCCCATATCTCTGTAACTATGTTATCCCTCAAACGAATCCATTGGAAATTCTCCTTACGTTGCTCCCTTATTGTTTGACTAATGTAGAATGACTCATTCTCTGCTTTAACCTCGTTCTCATTATCCACATCCACATTCCTATTCAGTCATTTTTAACACTACGAGTGAAGCGAATTAACGAATTAACTTTACAAATCTGACCTGATCAACAAATTGATTTATTGTGGTCCAATACGTTTCTTCAGCCCTTCTTTTCACCAGACGCTGCAAAATTTCAATATAAATACACTTATCAAAAAAACCCTCATTGTTAAGATATTTACAATGGGATAAATTAAAAAAAATTTCTGAAAAATTCAGGGGTTTTTTGCAAAAACCCATACCAATTGTCCAGTTGCTCCGGCGCCCTTCTTCCCCAACTTTTCAAACAACTGGCGTGGGCGCGGTAGGGGCACAGTCGGGGCGCAGTCGAGGCGCGGTCGCGACGCGGTCAGGGAGTGGTCGCGGAGTGGTCAGGGAGCGGTCGCGGCGTGGTCGGGGCGCGGTCGGGGTGCGGTCGGGGCGAGGTCGGGGTGCGGTCAGGGCGCGGTCGGGGCGCAGTCGGGGCGTGGTTGGGGCGCAGTCGGAGAGGACGACGAGGATGACGAGCTCTGTGTTGGAGTAGCTCAGGAGTTGGAATCGAAAGAGGGAGGACGACAAGGTCTGCGCTGGAGCAACTCAGGAGTTGGAATCGTCGAAGGTCTTCGCTCGACTGGAATCCTGGGGGAGGATAGGGAAAAGTAGCTAGGAAAGTTGTAGGAAATGACGGGGAAAACAGAGAAAGAGGGAATTCGGCGGTGGGTCCCACCGCCGAATTCCTCTGGAGACATTGTTTTCCTACCCTTTCGCCAGGGAAAAAAAAGCTAGAATCGGGAGCAGCTGGAATCAGCTGATTCCCTCGATTTCGATTTTTGAAGTCGAACCAAACACAAGAATGCTCTCAATTCCCTCCATTCCCCTGATTCTAGGTTCAAGAAATCGAACCAAACGGTCCCTAAGTCAACCATGTGGGAAACATTACAAAATTTAAGGATATTTTCAAAGCTAATCAACAGACGTTAATGATGTGCTCGTATTAAGTGATTATCGGTGGTATTAATTTTTTAAGGGAAAATTATCTACAACCCCCCTGTAATTAGCCTTAATTACTTACAACCCCCCGTAATTTCCAGAATTACCCACACCCCCCCTTTTTCCAAAATATTTACCTACACCCCCTTGATTATTATTTAATCAAAATTTTCTCAAAAAATTTCGATTTTACCCTCGGTTATTTTTACAATTAAACCCCTAAAAACTTATTTTTTTTATTATTTAACACCCTGAAATTTGGATTTTTGCAAATGGGTGGCGGCGCGCGGGTGGCGACACCAGAGGCCGGTGGCGGGAGCGGAGGCCTGAGGCTGGTGCATGGGAGCGGACGGCGGAGGCCAGCGAGCAGGCAGCGACGCAGGAGGCCAGCGGCGGGAGCGGATCCAGCTCGCCCTATCGCATCCACCTCCCTCATCTGGCTCTCCCACCAGTGCCGAAGGGAGATCGGGGACGAATGGCAGTCAAGGACGAAGGGCGATGAGGTGATACGGAAATTGCCAAAACTTGAGGATTTGGTCATGTGGGTAAACAAACTTACAGGTGAGATTCCAGATGTTCTTTGCTCGAACAGCAATAGCTTGGAGACACTGATACTTAGCTTCAATGAGATCAATGGAAGCATCCCTCCATCCTTCGCAAAATGTTTGAATCTTATATGGGTATCATTGTCTGGCAACCGGTTGGAGGGGGGAACCCCATACAGCATTGGCTACCTCTAGGACCTTGCTATTCTTCAACTAGCAAGCAATTCACTCTCCGGTGAGATACCGGTGGAGCTTGGTAGCTGCGGGAATCTCATCTGGCTGGACTTGTACAACAATGGCTTTACAGGACCGATTCCATCTTCGCTTGCATCACAAAGTGGGCTAATAACACCTGGCATTGTCTCTGGGAAGCAGTTTGCATTTCTCAGAAATGAGGCGGGAAACATCTGTCCTGGAACTGGTGTGCTCTTTGAGTTTGAGGGGATCCGTCCTGAGAGGCTAGCTAACTTTGCATTGGTGCGTTCATGCCCATCCACTAGGATTTACACTGGCACTACAGTCTACTCCTACTCGAGCAATGGAAGCATGATCTACCTAGACCTCTCCTACAACCTCCTCAATGGAACAATTCCGGAGAACTTTGGCACAATGAACAACCTGCAAGTTCTTAACTTGGGGCACAACCAACTCACTGGCCCAATACCGGATTCTCTAGGTGGCATGAAGAAGGCCATGGCATTGGATCTCTCTCACAATCATCTTAGTGGATTCATCCTGGGGTCCTTAGGGACAATAACATTCCTCAGTGACTTGGATGTGTCGAACAATGGCCTCACTAGACCGATCCCGACATCAGGGCAACTCACAACACTTCCCACTTCGCAGTATGCAAACAACTCTGGCCTCTGTGGAGTCCCCCTCCCACCCTGTGGTACCTAGCATAATAACAATAGCCCAGGTTTGGATCAAAAAGGGAAGAGGAGTTTCTTTGGAGGGAGTATTCTGATCGGTGTTTTACTGTTTGTTTGTTGGGATTCGCAGCGGAAGTTTCACGAATCACCTTGTTCTCAAATAACACAAGAAACGAGAAGTAATACAAGATAAAAGAAAATAACAAGATAAGACAACGGGAGATCCACTATCAATAGATAAAGGCTTTTACAAGAGTTTACAAGAAGAACTTCACTCTTTCTTATTCAACTAAACTCTTTCTCCAAGTATCGGCAACGCCTCTACCTTCAGAGAGAATCTCCAAGAGAGTACTATGAGGAACCACCACGAGAGACCACCGAGAAGCACTAGAAAGACCCACACACGAGAACCAACACTCTCTCTCTTTCTCTTCTCTCTATTCTCTCTATTCCTCTCTCTCTATTTCTCTCTAGTTCAATCTCTATACTACGTCACACATAAGCCCTATATATTATAGTATATTTATAGACTCTTATTGGGTCTGAGTTTTACACAATTACAACTCCTAATAATATAAATATAAATCTAACTTTGGATTCCTACTTTAACTCAAACTCTAATTAGAATTCAAAACATTTAAAACTCAACATCTGTTCTCATTCTAATGCTGCTTATTTTAGCTCTTTACAAGTTGAGGAAGCACCAACAGACTGAAGAGCAGAGAACTGCTGGGTACGTTGAGAGCCTCCCGACCACTGGCACTGCTAGTTGGAAGCTATCTGGTGTGCTGGAGCCATTGAGCATCAACGTAGCCACCTTTGAGAAGCCATTGAGGAAGCTAACCTTTGCACACCTCCTAGAAGCCACCAATGGCTTCAGCACTGAGAGCTTGATTGGCTCTGGTGGTTTTGGGGAGGTCTACAAGGCAAAACTCAAGGATGGTACACTTGTTGCTATCAAGAAGCTCATCCATGTCACAGGCCAAGCTGACCGGGAGTTTATGGCGGAGATGGAAACCATAGGCAAGATCAAACACAGAAATCTTGTTCCTCTATTAGGCTACTGCAAGATTGGCGATGAGAGGCTCTTGGTTTATGAGTACATGAAGTTTGGGACCTTGGATGTTGTTCTGCATAACAAGACCAAGGGAGGAATCAAGTTGGATTGGGCAGCGAGAAAGAAGATTGCCATTGGTTCAGCAAGAGGCCTAGCTTTCCTCCACCACAGCTGCATTCCTCACATCATTCATCGTGATATGAAGTCAAGCAATGTCTTGCTGGATGAGAATTTGGATGCCCGAGTCTCAGATTTTGGAATGGCCAGGCTAATGAATGCCCTTGATACTCATCTCAGTGTGAGCACACTTGCAGGAACGCCAGGATATGTGCCGCCAGAGTATTACAGATCTTCCGGTGCACCACCAAAGGTGATGTTTACAGCTATGGAGTTGTGCTTTTGGAGCTCCTGTCAGGGAAGAAACCAATTGACCCAGCAGAGTTCGGGGACAACAATCTTGTTGGATGGGCAAAGCAGATGGTGAAGGAGAACAGAAGCATCGATATTTTCGACCCCGAGTTGATGGAAAGCAAATCAGGGGAGAGTGAACAGCATCAGTATCTGAAGATTGCCTGTGAATGCTTGGATGATCGGCCTCACCGGCGACCAACCATGACTCAAGTGATGGCTGATTTCAAAGAGCTTCATATGGACACTGACAATGATATTCTTGATGATTTTTCTATAGGGCGAAGCATCATTGACGAATCCAGGGAGAAAGCGCCATAAAAATTTTCCTGCATTAGCATCTTGTTAATTTTGCATCAGCTTTTTGGCATTAAAAGGTGTTGAGACAATTGAGGACCGAGACCACAGCATTCATTTACTGTAAATACATAATTGAGGACCGCCCTTCGTCTCCGATCACCCTTTATCCCCTGCGACAGGGCGAGCTGGATCCGCTCCCGCCGACTTTCACCATCGCTGTCCGCTCGCCCGCCTCCGCCGTCCGCTCCTGCGCGCCGGCTTCCGGCCTCCACCGGCCTTTGGCGTTGCCGTCCGAGCTCCGCCGCCCATTTGCAAAATTCGAATTTCGGAGATTTTTCTGTAAATCGAAATAATTTCGAAATATTATTTATAAAAATTCGAATTTCGAAGACTTTTCTGTAAATCAGAATAATTTGAAAGTGTTATTTACAAAAATTCGAATTTCAGTGTTAAATAATAAAAGAAAAATTTTAGAAATTTAATTGTAAAAATAATTCAGGGTAAAATTAAATTTTTTAAAAAAAAATTTTAATTAAATAATAATGAGAATATAGATAAATATTTTTTTAAAAAATAAATAATTCTGAAACTTAAGAAAGATTATAAATAATTAAAACTAACTAGATATGGTAGATAATTTCCCCTTTTTAAAGCCCTCTTTTAACCGGAGCTTCCTCTCCCACGACCCCACGCTTCTGTTCCAGCACTCGAATCCAGCTTCTCCCTCCGGTGGGGCAAGAGTTGTCCGCAAAAACCTTAGCCCTAGATTTTTCAATCAATCGGAGACGTCGTCGGCGTCGAACCAGCCTCAGTTCAGGTACACGCAGACGCCGTCGAAGGTGCTCCACAGGCGGAACATGCAGTGGGAGTGCACCGAGGAGGAACTCGTCGAGCTCTGCAAGCCCTTCGACCGCATCGTCAACACCAAGTGCGACGTCGGCGCCAACCGCAATCAGGCCTTCGTCCAATTTGTAAGTTTTTTCTTTTTTTTTCTTACTCTTCTCTGTGCAATTGGGAACTGCTTGCTGGGCAATTTCCGTTTTTTTTTCTTTCTTATTATTTGTGTTTTGAGGACTGCAAGAGATTTTGGGAATTGCTTTCGTGAATCTGGCTTTTCTATTTGATTTAGTTTTCTATTTAGGTAGTTTTTTGGTGCATAAATAGTCATTGAGATTGGCATGACGAGCCAGCTCTGTTTGCCATCCAAAACGCACAAAAAGAATCCATTTTTGACTGTCAATCCAAACGTGAAAAGTCACCAATCTTTTCAAGAAGATACAAGCACAGAATTTGATTCCAGATTCTCAAAAACAAAAAAAGAAAGTTCTTGAATTCTAATTCTCAGATGCCGTATCAGGTGAGGAAGGTAAAGCTGGGAGACAGGATAACTGCACTTCACCAGGTAGTTTCACCATTTGGAAAGGTGACACCTTTAATATGAGTTTTGTCTGTAATCTGTGTGCTTTCCGAAGGTGAACCAGGTCATTGTCCTATAATTAATCAGCTTTTCACCTTCTATACATTGCTCTGGTTGAAGGATTAATTTAATTAACATTTCTGTTGGACTTTCTGGAATGACAAAAAGCAAGATGAGCACATTCAATGGAGGAGACACATTTATTGAAAGACAAGAGGATAAGAGTACAGAAGAATTGAAATATTCCATACTATGTGAACAAGGGAAGAAGTCCTTTTGGAGCAACTAAAGTTTGGTGGAAATACATATATATTTCTGCTGCTCCAAATTCTCTTACCTTTCTCTATCTTTCTCTCTCTTCCCAATTGAAGTTTAGCAGCTATTCTGTGCCCCACCTCTTTTATCCAACCCACTTTGTCTCTGGGACCTGTAAAGTTTGGCTGCTGCTGAAGGAAAACACTACAACATATCACAATGACTGCTTTAAACACATTAAGAAGATCAGAGATTTGTGGTACTTTTTGGGTGATTAACAAGTCTTAATGATGAAGATTGAAGTTGTATATTTAGCTGTAATCCTATCAGAATTCAAGTGTTTTCTTCTGCTTGCAGAAAGGCCAACAGTTGCAGTTTAGACATATGCTGCTTTGTCTTTGTTATTCCTTTCCTGGTCTTTGTTCCAAACTATAGTGCCAGGGAGGCAAGCACCATCAGTAACATCAATGAATAGGTGGTATCTGCAGCATTTGCCAGAGAAGATTGGGACTTGGTTCATCTAATTGGTGTCATTATTGAAATTTTAATACTCATACTGCAATATTCTTTTTCATGTCTTGTTACTTGTCATGGATGCTGGTGATTGTTTCTTTCATGTGTTCCGATAGACTTTGAACTCTCTTTGCATGGGCACTGGATCAGCTGGCAGAGGGCATCAACAGCTTGTGAGTGTTATTTACATGTACACCTACGTAGAAGTTGTATTTGTGTATCCTTATAACCATCAAAGAAGATGATGATGTTTTGTAATGTATTGGATTGTTTGTGATCTCAAGAGATGGAAGAAGATGAGCCAAAGAAGGACTCGAGAAGCAGAGGCTATGTCATGTTCCTGTGTCTTGCATGCTTCACGTCGGCTGTTGGGCTCATTGCTTGGCATCGGTTCTCGGTTCAAGCTTGCGATGCGCTCCTGCAAACTGCCAGCATGATCTAGCTTCATAAAGGAATGGCTTTCTATCTATATACAAGTTTGTATAGGAACATTGTAGTGTACATATATGGAAGTCTAACAATGGTAGAAATTTTTGAATGTGATGAGTTCAAATAGAACTGTTTATACTGCATATTTTAGGGTCTAATCAATATAAATTATTTTATTATCTCTCATGATCTTCTTTGCACGAAATTATATAATTCGATCAAATTACTATATCATTGTTATAGTTGCGGTGCTAACAATTAGCATTGCTAATGGCCTTGGTCATTAGCGGTGTTAACTATAATATGATCGTACGCTAATAATTAGCACCGTGAATATATGTGATGTTATCTAATGCAATGTTTGATTAATATCGCAAATTAGCACTGCTAATAATTTTTGGGTATTATTTTAGTTACAATAACGCTAAATTAGTACTGAAAATGCCTACAATTATTATAGTGAAGGTGCCATCTGCGACATTAGAGTGAGATTCTTTAACAAATCATTCACCGACTAAAGATTTTTTATACTTGAGAAGACAAAGTAAAAGTAAGGCAAATTTGTAGCAAATAACAGACTTGAATGGACCAAAAAAAGAAATAAAAAGTGTGAACTTGGGACTCACTAGACTCTTGGGTGACACTCAACACCTAAAGGTATAAGGTGTTTTCCTACCACCATGTGGGGCATTGTCGTTTCTTGGGTTAGACATAATTAACCCAATGAATGATAAGCTCATACTCCATGTTGGATAGACTAGTGGGCACTCTATGTTAGGTAGACTAGTGGGCTCTCTTGCACTTTTTCGTATCTCCTATCTCGCTAAGAAGGTTTTGTTGGTCTAGATTGACAACTTTTAAAGGGAGATTTGAAATAAAAAATAAAATATAAATTATGATTATAAATATGATCAAGTCTTAATATAAAGTTCAAGATAATTATATTCAAGTTTCAATCAAATTGAATCAATCCTCAATTAATCATAAGTGTAATAAATATAAATATAAATAAAAAAGTGTACCATGATTTTTTATTTGATTCGGTGACCAATCACATATAATCCATGATCCCTGTCTCGCTCTTGAATGCTTGGATTACTCCACTAGTGATATTGCTTTTTAAGGTGAAGCGAAGTCTTTACAAACTCTAAACCAAAGTGACTTTTTTTCTGGTAAAACTAAGCTTGTTACTTTTTAGGATGAAGCCATGCCTGTATAAACCGAGAAGATCTACTTCACATTGGAGTAATTGTATTCTCACACTCCTAATGCCTAGAAATATTTACAAGTACAAAAATAAAAAGATTGGTATAACTGAAGCTTACTACATAGTCTCTCAAGGATGAGGATTAGAAAATTTGCTTGAGATTAGAAAGTTTAGAGCATTTCTTGGCTAAAAATTATGTAAGCTTGATCTCTCCTCTAAATGATAAATGAGCTTGTAAAAACTTGTTAACAGAAGCTTAATAATACCTATTTATACATTATGGGTCGAAATAAGCCGTTCGAAGTGAGATCCCACCGTTTGGTTTGTCCCAATAGTAAAAAAAGTAGTCGTTAGCAGCACATTTCACAAACTGGACATCCAAGCTCTATTAAGAGCTTCTTGCAAAACTTTATGCGACAAATGATCTAAAAGATTAATCTTAAAATAAATTCTCGACTTAACTAAATAAATGAAAATCTAGACCTAGTAGAGCTAAACTTGATCTTTTAAACTTTTTTCAAGTCATTTTCAAATTTTCAAGTTTTGTCCGTTGATCCATTATCCTGCCTCATCTTTATTATTGTCTTTATATCTATCCACATTTGAGACTTCTGAACCGCCTTGATCTCTATTTTGAACTTGGCTTAGCTAATTATTATACATGCTCAAGATTGATCAAATACAAAATTTGTTTATCATCAAAACTAAAAAGGACAATAGGTTCAAGTCATCCAAGTAGAAATTCTCACTTGATTTCTCTTCTAGTTGTGAATATAAGATGGTCTACCGAAGAAGATATGCTTGCCTTTTTGAGGTCCAACATAATATGTCTTGGAGTAGTTGGTTGATTTGGAAAGCTTGAATGCCTCTTTAAACATCTTGAGAAGAAGAGTTATGTCACTGGCAATGCAAAAATCTAGAAAGTAGTGAGATTGGCCATCATGTTTGAGGTGATGCTATCTAAGGCTAACTGGTATTCCCAAAGGACCTTGTGGAGAAGGGTTGGATGGGAAACCTAAGACCTAGATCAAAATAGATCCAATAAGCATTGTATGAGTGCTCGAGCTTGCTGGTCAGACTAATAGACACCACATCATCCCCAAACTTGTTCACATCAGTATGGGTGGGAAATCTGAACTCTAAAACCAATTGCTCAATCTTTTTCTTGACTAAAGTTTAGTCGGACAACTACACTTGAACTCTAAAGGGGGTTGGTGGTGTGGAGTCCATGTGCGGTGGCTCGAATGATGGCCTAGTATCCATGGATGGGTCATCCAATCCACTCCTCAAGACATGCTATTGCATTTCGGGCAAATGTGAGTAGCCGCCTACTTCCATCAAGGAGTCACTGATCACCGAAAAGTCGCCATTTGAATCTGAACTCCCGCTTCTATCAAATTTCACAAAACCTAAAATTCAGAAATCTATGATTAGAGGTCGACTCTATCCTATTGAATTATGAGAGCTTGGATTCGAGCTAAAGCCAAGTCGAAAAAAAAAGAATCTTTATCCTAATTTGCATATCCTTAGTGAAATAAGAATAAATAAAGGTAGCAGAGAACACGAAAAGAATGGTAAAAGAGGAAAAAGGTATAGACAAGATGATCAGTGATTAGTAAACCACCCAAAGGTGACATTGAGGAGCTATTGAAGTCATTGGAAACTATTGTTGAAGTTCAAAGATGATGCCAGAAAGCTGAAGGAGAGCAAGAAGATGGCAAGAGAAAAAATGACTTACCCGCCCTCCCACAGCCCTTACATAGGCTCCATAAATAGTTTGGAAGAAGCTACTTATGCTTCAAGATGTGATTCATTTTGTCTCGGGATAAGCATTCAGCTGATGTGGGATACTTCTCACCATGAAAGTCAAAAGGAAAGGGGGGGCACAGGTCACCACCCCATTGCCTCTCGGAGTCTAAGAATATCTGAACGATCATGATTGCCTCATGTAACGCAATCATCCTATTTGAGTTGTGCCGCATTCGCCTTGTGCCGCATGTACACAAGATTCAAAAAATATCCAGGAAGTTGCACCACAACAAGACCAAGTCTCCACCGTCGAACTATGACAACTCATTGGAAAGACTTACTGTACCAACAAAAGCCTAGTGTGCTGAGTCACAGCCCAAAAGAAATGAGCACTCTAAGTTGAAGGCCTACATGTTTACGTGGTCGGTAGTTTGAGTTGCAACCAAACCCTTAACTTGTTTAAAAGACCACATGACGCATGAAGAAAAAGCCCAAACAAAAGAACCTCCATTGAGTGAAGGTTGACTTCTGAGAATCGTTACAAAATTTGAGGAGAAAAATATTTCAAAAAGGAAAAGAAATAAAGAAGAAACAATAGAAGAAGGTGAAAGTCTCATTTTGCTAGAGCAGCACCTCTAGCTGTGGCTTGGTCTCCCTTGTTTGGTGCTCCTTGGGTACCTAGGGTGCACCTGAAGGAACCATCATGAATGGCTGGGTATGAAGAACATGGTCTATCACCTCCTCCTTCACCCGGTCGAGGTATAGGTCGAGTGGGTCAAAGCCGTAGTCTAAGTGGTGGTTCACCACTTCTACTTGCAATAAGTGAATCCTTGCAAGATATCAGTGGACCTTACCTCTACAAGGTGTTGCTAGAAGGAGGGAGGATGTTGGAACTGTGTAGCCTCATCCTCCCGGTAGGGGTAAGCAAAAAAATCGAAAAACCGGTTAACCGAACCGTACCGGTTGAGAACCGATCCGGAAAACTGATTTTCAGGCAAACCGGTACGGTTCCGGTTCTGAAATTTCATAAAATCGGAAAACTGGTTCCGGTTCCGGTTTCACGTTTTCTGAAAAACCGGTTAACCGGAACCGTACCGGTTTTCCCTCTATATATAAAACCCTAACCCTAACCCTAATTGCGCCGCCTCGGCCTCGCCTCGCCCCCGAGCTCGCAGCAACGCATCGACGCCGTCTCGGCCACGCCCTCGTCTCGCCCCCGAGCTCGCAGCAACGCGCCGACGCCGCCTCGGCCTCGGCCTTGGCCTCGCCCCCGAGCTCGCAGCGACGCCGCCTCGCCTTCGCGCTCGCCCCCGAGCTCGCAGCGACGCCGCCTCGCCTTCGCGCTCGCCCCTGAGCTCGCCGCGACGCCGCCTCGCCCTCACCGGTCGTCGTGACGCCGGAGCTCCGGTATACCGATTTTAGAACCGTCTCGCCCTTGCCGACGCCGGTGGTCGCTGGTGGTTAATTTGCTGGAAATTTATAATATAAAACCGGTTTAGAACCGGAACCGGAAAACCGGTTCTTCATCCAAACCGGTACGGTTTCGGTTCTCAATTTTTTGAGAACCGGAATCCGGTTCCGGTTCTCAAATGAGCAAAACCGGTTCGGTTAACCGGTTTTGCTCACCCCTACCTCCCGGGCCTTCTCTAATAGTTTCTGAAACTCTACACTGGAGCAAAATTCCCAAACCACCAAGGGCACATTTCGCTCAGCCTTGGTGTGTTCCTCATCGGCACATTGAGTTCTTGCTCACTCATCATTTAGGCAATTCTTCAAAAATGCTTCCCACATATTTATCTTGTCATGTTGGTTGTGGGTCATGAGGAGTTTCTTTTGCAACTTTTGTGCCTTATCTTTCGCTCAGTCCAACTAGTAGAGTGTGTCAAAGAGGGCAAAATTAGCATGGGAAACCTCTTCCCAAAGTTTAACCAGACATTGAGACATGTCTCAAAGAATGTCACCCAACTACAACAAAAATCAGAAGTTATTCTTAAAGGACAATCAATACATGAAGATTAAGGAAAAATTACCATCCCCTGGTGTTCAATGGTGAGGTCAGTAATAACCTTATCGAACAACCCACTAAGGCTAGGGGCTATTCTTGTTGCTGGCCTTGACTATGAGGAAGATGCCAGTGTGTTCACCATCTATATCAAAATCATTAGAACCTTCAAAAAAGAAAATGAAAGAAGGCATAAGGATAAAAACTTCAAGATAAAATGAGAAATTAAGGGAGGAGGAACTTATCGCATTATCTTATCGAACATTGGTTGAAGGAGTACCAAGAAAGGATGTGAACTTTGCAAGTAGATTGATTGCACCAGTTGAGGACAAGGAATGATCTTCTCTTGGCCAATGTTATGAAGAAAACCTATTGTTTGAAGATCGTGTCAATTGGCGATATTATTAATATTCTGCCGAAAAGCTAGGAGGTGGGAAGACCATGATTCGAGAAGACGCCATTCGAATTAGATCATAGCGATGGTGATTAATTCCACCACTAAATTATTCATACAAGGAAGTTTAGATAACAGATACCTCGAGATTGGAGTACCTGTTAAATGAGGAGGGAATACTTAACAAATCGAGTCGAGCTGAGCTGATCTTAGCTGAGCTCAACTCAGTCCCAAAAATTGCTCAAACAAACTGAACTCAAGCTAAGCTAAGCTCGGATCAAATTTAATATTCAAAAATATTTTTTAATCAATTTACATTAAAATATTTTTTTAAAATTGTAAAAAATATTTAAAATTGTAAAAAATAAAAAAATATATCAACATCAACATCAAAAATTACAATTCATAATAAAAATATTAAATCTAAAAAATTGATAGGCAATGCTAATAATATATAACTTAAAAATTGAATATTGAAGAAACCATTTAATAGAGTAACATCTTGTTGAGATTTGCAATGGAAGATTCACTAATTATCTTATTATCAAATAATACAATAAATGAGAAGTAATGCAAGATAAAAAAATTATAAGATAAGATAGCGAGAGATCCACTATCAAGAGGTTTTAGAAGAGTTTAGAAGAAAGAATGCACTCTTTCTTATTCAACTAAACTCTTTATCAAGACTTGGTAACGCCTTCACCTTCAGAGAGAATCTTCAAAAGAACACCACGAGGAACCACCATGAGAGATCACTAAGAAGCACTAGAAAGATTCACACACGAGAGCCGACATTCTCTCTTTCTCTTTTCTCTAGTTCAACCTCATTATTACACCACAACTAAGTCCTATGTGTTATAGTATATTTATATACCATTATTGAGTCTGAGTTTTATTCTAATTACAACTCATAATATTACAAATTAATCATAAGTCTAAATCCAACTTTGGATTCCTACTTTAACTCAAACTCTAATCTGAGTTCGAAATACCCAAGACTTAACAATCTTCACCTTGGCTTGAACTTGGGCATACCACCATCACAAAGCTTCAACTATTATCTCTCATCTAACCCCTAGCCCAAGGCTACTAGCTTATTCAACTAATTGCAAGATGCAAACTCGAGCCAATCTCGAATTTGCTCTTCATACCTACAGTCTCGTACTTTTGTAGCCATTGGAACTCCAACTGCGATGGTATTCCTTACTAATTTATAAATATTGCCACACTTCTCTTCTTTCATCAAGATTCTAATACTGCGTGTGATCTTCATGACTCCATCTCTTGCTGAATAATTACAGCCTTTTGAATCCAGTATGCCAAGTGAAATTAGATTCTTTCGCATCTTGGGAATATGCCTCACCCCATTAAGAGTATGAATCACTCCATCAAACATCTAAATTTTGACTGTTCCCATACCGGCAATTTCATAGACTGAATTATCGTCCAACCAAACAGTACCTTTTTTCTTATTCTCCTCATAAGAAGTAAACCAATTCTCCCTAAATCAAATATGGTAAGAACTATTGGGGGAGTCGAAAGAGTGTCAAAGCAGATCAATATAGTGGGTCAGACACCAAATCATACAAAAAGCTTAAGCTCATGAGATATGAGTCTTTTTCACTATATATATTGGACTCTATCTATCCAATATCCGATATAAGACTAATTCATCACATCTGCTATTATAACAATATCTCCCTTCAGACGTAATTTAACCACATTAATTTTAACACTCTTAATAAAAAAACTCTTTTACTCGACTAGTTCCACCATATAATACATACTAATGGATTTTTTTCTCATTCTTTTGATTTTTTTAAAGAGAGACTAACATGCGACTCAATTCAGTCGTATCATCATGGTAATTTCGGTCTTAAGAGTTTGCACAGTTTCGAATCTGAAACTCTGATACCACTTGTTGGGAGAGTCAAAAGAGTATCAAATCATATCAATATAGTGGGCCGGATACCAAACCATCCCAAAAGTTTAAACTTATGAGATATGAGCCTTTTTCACTATATATATTGGACTCTATCTATCCAATATCCAATGTGAGACTAGTTCATCACACTTGATATTATAACAACATCTAAATATACAAAATTATATCAACTACAACATCACAATTAAGTGATTAAATATTTATTATATGTTATATGTTACAAAATAATTTTTTAAAATTATATATTTTATATACTAAAAAAAGAACTATTGAGTTAAAATTAAGCGAATTGGTTATAGTTTAAGCTCCACTCATTTTTTTGGTCAATGACTAAATTGCTTCATTCAGATTTGGTCTTGGGATATTAATAACTAAGAATTTTTTTGAGACATATTTTTATTCATTTTCTATCTTTCTTTCGCATGTCGAGTCATATGATGATCCGGTCTAATTGCCTTCATTTTAACTTTATTTCAAACTGATTTTAGACAAGAATAAGATTTATTGTAGGCTGACCAATATTACACATGTCACTCTTTTGTTACAATGAGAAAAAATAAAAATGTAGGGTCGCAACACAAGTCGCACCCAAGAGAGTGTTCGACGAACGCATGAATCGAGTTGTGAGAGTTCAGCCTAGCTTTTGGTGAGTCAGCACTTAATTACACTTAGCTTCGAGTTAGGTGTTCTCTTACTTCGATTTGGCTCTTGATTTAACTCAATAATTTTTCATGATAAATCATTGTCGCCCAAGACTTCCTATTAAGCTATTGCAATTTGGCTATGGAGGTTTACTTATTTTAGAAGTTTTTTCTAACGGACATTTTCATCTTAGTGTGTCCAGAGGTATTAATTTAGCTCATAATTTACAAGCATCTCAAATTTAATCAAATTCAATTTGAATTTAGTTCGGCTTGTTTTGAGTTTGAGATCAAGAACTTGACTCATTATTAAACGAGTTGAGCTTAAACTAGAACCAATTCACTTAATTTCATGCGATTGGATTTTGTATTGTTTATTGATGTGTTCTTGTTGCCTACCAAACCCTTTTACCATTATTATTTGAGTTAAAACATATATGCTAATATATTCTATATTTGTGTATCCTCATCCCTTTGCAAATAAATATTCATATAATATAATGCATATATTTTTTTATCATATCAGTGTGTACTCTTTCTTTCATTAAAATCCATTTTGTACATGTGGAATTGATTTTGATAGTTCAGAATAATGAAGATCTCGAGAAACGATCTCGAATTACAAATTAAATTTTATTTTAAAAATGTGCTATTAGATATTGTAAAAATATTGACTTTCAATAGACGCAAACTTCTGTTATTAATTATTCCGATAATTATCATAAACTTTCCAAAATAAGAAATTTTGCTAATAAAATAAAGACATAAAAAAAATATTATTTGATTAATTAAAAAAAAATGATATATGACTTAAGTAAAGATATACCTTCACTCTGCAATAAATGTCAACATAAAATCATAAAAAATATAAAATGAATAAAGAAAAAGAAAGAGCGGCGAAGAAGTTTTGATATGTTACTACCCCGCTCTTCTTGCGCTGGATCACATGGCGTCTAATCCAAACTGTGAAAAGAAATGAGGAAAATTTGAAGTATTTCCAATTACTTTAAACATTAGTGATAACTTCTAGATCTGAAGTATTTTCATAGCCAATAAGGTGTATAATATCATTCAGATTGAAATATTTTCATTAGTTAATAAGGTATTGATAATAACTTTATTAGTTTTGGAAGTGTTTTCATAACCAGTAAGATATAGGCTATAACTTCTTTGATTTTTGAAGTGTTTTCATAACCA
This sequence comes from Trichopus zeylanicus subsp. travancoricus, assembly GCA_005019695.1. Classification (NCBI taxonomy): domain Eukaryota; kingdom Viridiplantae; phylum Streptophyta; class Magnoliopsida; order Dioscoreales; family Dioscoreaceae; genus Trichopus; species Trichopus zeylanicus. The sequence continues at coordinate 24,210 of RXID01002396.1, read as the reverse complement.
ATAAGGTATAGACGATAATTTTATTGATTTTTGAAGTGTTTCCATGGTCAATAAGGCATAGACAAAAACTTCATTGATTTTTAAAGTTTTCAATAGCCAATAAGGCATATGCAATAACTTTATTGATTTTTAAAGTATTTTCATAGCCAATAGGGTGTAGGTAATGACTTCATTGTTTGAGTAGAGTCATTAATTACTTAGAGAGTTGGGCATAGTTTTGAGGATCACATTGTCAACTGCTTATGGGGTTGACCATCTCAGAAAATGCATCACCAACTACTTATGGGATTGGATATAGTTTATAAGGGGTGCACGTCAACTGCTTATGAGGTTGATTAGCTTATAAGAGTACGTCGTCAACTACTTACAAGGTTGACTAGCTTGTAGGGTGGCATGTCCTTAACTGCTTGTAGGGGTAACTAACTTGAAGTGTGTCCAACGACTTTGAGTGTATTGTTGGTTGATTTCATTGATTTGGTGATGTCACCGATGGCTTAAGGGGTCAGGTATAACTTTGAAGTGTAACCGATAGCTTTGAACATATTAGCAATTAACTTCTTTGGTTTAATAGTGTTACTAATGGCTTGTGGAGTTAGATATAATTTTGAAGTGTGGCTGATAGCTTGGAGCGTGTTGGCGATTAGTTTGACAGTATCACCAATGACTTATGAAGTTGGGTATAGATTCAAAGTATAACCGATATTTTTTGAGTGTGTTGGCAATTAATTTCTTTAGATTGATAGCATCACTAACGACTTATGGGGTTAGATATAGCTTTTGAAGTATGACCAATAGATTAGAGCACATTGACAATTAACTTCTTTTATTTAGTAGTATCACCAACAGCTTATAGGGTTGGATATAGTTTAGAAGATACATCATTAATGGCTTTTGAGGTTGACTAATTTTGAAATATATATTATTAACGGCTTCTAAGGTTAACTAGCTTGAAGAGCGCATCGTCAACTGCTTATGAGATTGATTAGATTGAAATATGGCCAATGGTTTTAAGCGTGATGTTTGTTGATTTTATTGATTTGGTAGTGTCATTAATGGCTTAGGGGATCAGGTATAACTTTGAAGTGTGGCTAATAACTTGGAGTGTATTGGCGATTAAGTTCTTTGGATTGATTTGGCAGCATCACTAACTACTTATAAAATTGGATATAGATTTGAAGTGTTGCTCAAGGCTTTTGTAACATACTTAGTAAGACTCAGTTTGACCTTATTTAACTCCATTTGAAGTAATTCTGATTCATGTTAGGGTCATAACATCTTCTTTTATTTATAGTATTAGAGTGTCGCCAAAGGTTCAACACACCTAGTGAGACTCGGTTTGATCTTATTTAGTTCTATTTGAACTAACTCAGGTTTAGCTCAGAGGGTGACATCCCCCTTTTGTTCATAATTTTGAAGTATTACTAAATCTTCAACACTCCCAATGGGACTCAGTTTGACTCTAATTAATTTCATTGAGACTAATATGGTTCGGGTCTAAATTCGATTTTATCTAACTTAAGTTAAGTTTTGATCTTGTATTAGACCTCTATAGAGCCCGAATCTACTAAATTTTAGTTTAAGTTCAAGTCGATTTAATTCAACTTGGTTTCAGTTCAGGTTTAGCTTAGCCTAATTTTGCTTTGACTTTGTGTTTATTATTTTAGGTTGGATTTAATTTAACCCAATCAGGGTTTGATTTGAATTTAATTTAATTCAAATTCTAATTAGCCCAACTTGGACTTAGTTAAACATCGAGTCTAACTCAATTTGGACTTTAGTCTATTTATTTGATCAATTTAGGTTCATTTGAGCCAACTAGGCCTTTGTCTATTTGTTTGACCTGAGTTCAATTTTAATATATTTGAGTTACTTCATGTTAAATAATTAATTTAAGGATTCTTAGTTGTTTATAATGATTTTAGGCAGACCCTAGTTTGACTTAAAACGTGTAAATCTGAAGGATAACTTAGTTTGCAAGTATGAAAGCTGGTTTAGTATGAGCCTGAGGGCTGACTGGGTGTGAGTCTAAATATTGGCTTAGATGTGAGCTCGAATGCTAGTTAAGGATGCAAGCTCGAAGGCTGACTGGATGCGAGTTCGAAAGCTAATTAGAAACGAGCCCAAAGACTGACTTGGACGTGAGTCTGAAGATTGGCTTGGATGCGAGTCCGAAGACTGACTGAGTGTGAGCTTAAAAGCTAGTTTGGTGCAAGTTCAGAGATTGACTTGGTTGTGAGCTTAAAGGCTGGTTATGTGCGAGGTTGAAGGCTAGTTTGAATGCAAGCTTGAAGGTGGTTATGTGCGAACCTGAAGGCTGGCTGAGTGTGAGCCTGAAGGTTAAGTTAGATGTGAGCTAGAAGGATGAAAATATACGAATCCGAATGCTGGCTTAAATGTGAGGTCAAAGATTGGCTAAGATACAAGCCCGAAGACTAGTTAAATACGAGCCTGAATGCTAGCTTAGGTGCAAACCCGAAAATTAACTTAGATGCGAGTCCGAAGACTGACTATATGTGAGTCTGAAGGCTAGCCAAGATGTGAGCTCGAAAACTGACTTAGTGCTAGCCTAAAGGCAAGCTTAGATCGTGAGGTCGAGGGCTGGCTATGTGTGAGCCCAAAAGCTGACTTAAACATAAGCTCGAAGGCTGATTGAGATAGTAGACTGAAGGCTGAATTGGATGCGAGAAAGATTCTTCATCTTTATTGCCATCTTCGAGAGGTCGCGGGTGACTGCAACAGGATCACAGGGTCCGCCATCTTCATCACCGTTTTCGAGAGGACTGCGGGTGGCCGCAACAGGATGTGGAGTCCGCCGTTTTCACCAAAGTCTTCGAGGGATTGCAGGTGGCTGTAATGGGGACATGGAGTCTGCCGTTTTCATCGTTGTCCTCGAAGAGCCGCTAGTGACCATGGTGAGCTCACAAATCTGCTCTCTTTATTGCTATTTTCAAGGGGATCACATGTGACCGTGACTAGGTCACAAATCTATTATTTTCATCATCATTTTCAAGAAGACTGTAGGTCACCACAACGGGATTGTAAATCCGTCGGAAAAATAATTGAAATAAAAGAAATATTTTTTTTGGACAGCAATTTTTTTATTATTATTTATTTTCAAGCCCATGCTTTCTCCCATGCCATGCTTTCCTTCGAGTGAGGGGCTGTCACTTTTTTTTTTGGGTTAATTACCTACACCCCCCGTAATTTCCGCTAATTACGCAAAACCCCCCGTAATTTCTGTAATTACCTACACCTCCCATCTTTTCAAAATATTTACCTACACCCCCTGATTTGTTATTTAATCAAAATTTTTTCTAAAAATTTCGATTTTATCCTCCGTTATTTTTATAATTAAACTCCTAAAAACTCGTTATTTATTATTTAACTTTCGGATATTTGCAAATAACACCAAAAAATTATTCCGATATATAAAAAAGTCTTTCTCTCAAACCATTTACAAATAAACAGTGACGACGGCGAGCGCGCGGGCGCTGACGCCCGAGGCAGGTGCGCGGGCACGAACGCCGGAGGTCGGCAAGCTGGCGTGGACGCCGAAGGCCGACATTCGAGAGCAAACGGCCAAGTCCAGTGCGCGGGCACGAACACCGGCCGGCAAGGGTTCGGCGAGGGGTCTATTCGTAAAATTTAGTTTTAAAATAAATAAAATTTAGATTTATTTATGAATAAAAATATTCGAAGGGTCTATTTTTAAATATATAAATATTAAACTTGTAATTTTAAATTTTAACTTTTCAAACTTTCAATGACTTATTCATAAAATTTAGTTTAAAATAAATAAAATTTAGACTTATTTATAAATAAAAATATTCAAGGGTCTATTTTTAAATGTACAAATGTTAAATTTAGACAGTGAAAAAGAAATTTATTTATATGTAAATCAAAATCAAAATAAAAAAACTTAATTATATGTAAATCAAATTTAAATATTAAATTTGTAATTGAAAATTTTAATTATATTTAAATTGGGAAAAAAATCAAAATCAAAATATGTATAATATGTAATTCGATTTATGTTATTCGGTTTTCAGTTTAAATATATAATATTGGTTTTGATTTTTTTTTAATTTAAATATAATTAAATTTAAACTGGAAAATAAAATTAGGTTTAAATTTTCGATTTTCGGTTTAAAATTTCAAATTACAAGTTTAATATTTGTACATTTATAAATAGACCCCTAAAACATATTTATTTATAAATAACTTCAAATTTTATTATTTTTACATTTTACAAAGAAGACATTGAAGGTTTTAAAACTTAAAATTTAAAAATACAAATTTAATATTTATACATTTAAAAATATACTCCTTGAATATTTTTATTTATCAATAACTCCAAATTTTATTATTTTAAAACTAAATTTACGAATAAATCATTAAAGGTTTGAAAATTTAAAATTTAAAATAGAAAGTTTTATGTTTGTAGATTTCAAATAAATCCTTGAATATTTTAGTATAAATAAGTCTAAATTTTTTATATTATGTTTTAATAAATTTTAAAAAAAAGACATTGAAGGTTTCAACTTAAATTTATTATAAATTTAACATTTGTACATTTAAAAATAGACCCCTTGAATATTTTTATTTATAAATAAGTATAAATTTTATTTATTTTAAAACTAAATTTTATGCATAAGTCATTCAAGGTTTGAAAACTTAAAATTTAAAATTACAAGTTTCATATTATATATTTACAAATAGACCCCTTGAATATTTTTATTTATAAATAAGTCTAAATTTTTTATCATGTTTTAAATAAAATTTTACAAAAAAGACATTGAATATTTTAAAACTTAAAATTTAAAGTTACAAGTTTAATATTTACACATTTAAAAATAGACCCTTTGAATATTTTTATTTATAAATAAGTCCAAATTTTATTTATTTTAAAACAAAATTTTACAAATAGACCCCTCGTCGGACCCTTGTCAGCCGGCGTCCGCGCCCGCGTGCCGGCCTCGAGCATCCGCCCCCGGGCGCTCGCCGCCCTCACTGCCCTCGTCACCCTCGCTGCCACTCGTTTATAAATATTTGGACTTTTTATAAATAAAAATATTTCTTGGATTTATTTGTAAATAGTTTGGGAGAAGGACTTTTTTGTATATCAGAATAATTTCAGAATGTTATTTGTAGATATCCGAAAGTTAAATAATAAATAATAAGTTTTTAGCGATTTAGTTGTAAAAATAACGGAGGGTAAAATTGAAAGTTTTGGAACAAATTTTGATTAAATAACAATTAAGAGGTGTAGGTAAATATTTTGAAAAGTGAATGATATAGGTAATTACAGAAATTAGAAGAATTTTTTGTAATTAGCAAAAATGATGGGGTGCATGTATTAGCCTTTTTTTTTTTTCTTTTTTATATATTTTTTAATAAAAGCTGGCTTCACATTCTCCAAACCATGCTTTCCTCTCCCAACCCAAAACCCTATCATCGTCGTTTCTTTTCCTCTTCAATGGAGAAGGGCTCTTCTCCACCGAATTCTTCCCGGCGACGAGATGGGGGTCGCTCCGCCACCCCAGCTTCTGTGTTCTTCACGACCTGCACCCGCTGCCCTATCCTCGCCTTCTTCACCTTCGCGTCGTCCCCTGGATCGAAGATGGAGATGGGGTGTCGCTGCCGGTGGAGGACCCATCGTTGCCGAACGACCCCGAAGCCAAGGCCTACGAAATACGCGTCGGAATCATCTTGGAGAGCCAGGCGTCGATGGCGTCGGGAGAATCGGGCCCGAACTCGAAACTGAGCTCGATACAACCGTGGAGCTCGTTGAGATCGTCGTCGGTGACGCTGTGAACGATTGGGCCGTACCGGTGGTGGTCGTGAAGGCGGTGGAGGTCCTGGCGTCACACCCAAGCCTCGTCTCGGTCGGAGTTCAGCGACCAGGAATGCTGCTTGAGGAGAGGCGGAAGAGGAGATTCCAGGTGGGCTCCTGCCGCCGTCGCGGTCGGCGACGGTGCGCTGGCGGGTTCGGGGGTCGCCGTTGATGGAGGTGACGGCGTAAATCTCTATCTTGGAGAAGAGGTTGACGTCCTCGAGGTCCTTGGCGGGAGAATGTGAAGGACGTGGCAGATCTTTGGGCCGGCAAAGGTTGGGGCAGCAGAGAGTCGGCGATGAATTGTAATGAGCTTACAACAGCGGAGAGGAGGAGAGCAGCGAGGGCCTCGAGGCGGCGGAGCTGGGCTTCCTGGCGGTCGAGTAGGGGGTTGAGTTCGCGGCAGCTACATGGGTAGAAGAGAAAACCCAAGGCAGAGAAGAGAAGGAGAGGAGAAGCAAAGGAAAAAAAGTTAATATACTGATCCCTTTTGTGTTTAGAGAGCTTGTCTTGATTTTTTTTTTATCCTGATTCCTTTTTCCTATCCTGATTTCTCCTTTTTCTTCTTTTTTACTTGTTTTAAGGGTTTTTTTATTTTTTATAAGTTATGAAGAAAATCCAAATTAAATATGCGAGTGGTTCGATTGAAAATAAAATTAAAATTTTAAATTTGTAATAAAATTATATTTAATTAAAATTTCAAACTTTCGTGATGGGTTTATTTTTGAAAATAAATGAGATTTGATTGGATGAATTGTATATATTAAAATTATGTAATTGATTGGAATTTATTTTCCAACGAGAAAAATCCAAATTTTATATTATCTTCGGATGATGGATTTAAAGAAGGGTTATTTGTAAAATTTTTTCAACAAATTAAGATCAAAATCAATTTCATAAATTGTAGGAGGTTTTCATAAAAATCACATATTTTGAAATCTTTAGGATTCTTTTCAAATAAAATTTGAACTTATTTATAGATAAAAAATTTCTATAAGTTTATTGTAAATTTTCAAAAAAGTCGAATCAAAAATATAAATTTACAAATTTTAGGGGTTTTTTGTAAAAAAAGATATATTTGTAAAATTCTAAAATTTGAGGGTGTTTTTTAAATAAAATTTAGATTTAATTGCGAATAAAAATTTTGAGAGGTTTATTTATAAATTTGTCAAAAAATTAGATCAAAAATATTATTTTACAAATTTTACCATCTTTTTGCTAAAACGGACCTATTGTAACAAACTTCTAAACTTTTAGGGATTTTCGAAAAAATTTGGATTTATTCTTAAATTTAAAAATTTAAAGAATTATTTACAAATTTTAGCTATTTCATAATTATTTGTAAAAATTATAATTTTAGACATTTTTTGAGTTAAAAGTTACTTAAATCGTGCCGAACTTCAGCCAATACACTTTTTTTGCTTGGAAGTGAGCTGTTATAGTCAAATTTTTCTTCATGAAAAATTGAAATAAAATTGACTCAAAAAGTGCAGAACCTCAACCAATACACATTTTTTACTTGGAAGCGCAGTGTTATAGTCAAATTTTTCTTCATGAAAAAAATGAAATAGAATTAGGTAGAAATGAGTTACCCTGGAGCATCATACTAGCAAGGATATTTACGAGTTCTAATCAATAATCTATTTGTTTATCCAATTTGGGTGAATATGATGCAAATATCTAATCAACATTCGAGTCCAACTTTTCATCCATATTCATATCGATGTTTGCCTCTTATAGAATGAAATATGGAAGCAAGAAATGATCAAAATTAATACTGTTTACAATCCCAGTCTAGTTTCTATTAGAGTTAAAACAAAAATATTGTATAAAAATTTAAGAGATGTAATGTTTGGAAAGTAATATAATATTTTGGAAGTGGTGTAATTCATTTTGTATTTCTAAGTTAAGATGAATATATTTATAAAAGATTACATCTTTTAGTTTTTTGATGTATGTACCTAAGATATAGAAAAGGTTACTTTAGGTTTTATATAAGACTTATACTTACAAGCATTTTGAACAAGAAAAGAAAATAAATAAAATTGTGCTTCTTCAAATAGTTTATATTTTACTTCTTCCTCTAATAAAGCGGTATCAAAGATTTTGGTGATCGACGTCATAAGCTTGCAATGAATTGACATCGGCCAAGAAAGAGATAACAATCAATGACTATTCTATTTCAAAACTTACTAAAGAGAACTATAACCATTGGGTCATGCAAATGAGGGTATTGCTTGGGTCACAAGAGTTCTTTGAAGTCATTGATAGAGGCTTTGGTGTGCCTCAAGATAAAGTATCTTTGACTCAGGTACAATAAGAATCCCTATGAGATTCTCAAAAGAAGGACAACAAGGCGCTTACCCTTCTTTATGCAGGTTTTGATGTAGGGGACCTTAAAAGAGTTGCTAGTGCTATATATGCAAAAGAAGTATAGGAGATTCTTCAAAATTTTCATAAATAAGTTGAAAAGGTAAAAAGGACTAGGTTACAAATCCTAAGAGGTGAGTTTAAAGCCCTTGCAATGATAGAGTCCGAATTAATTTCAGATTATTTTACAAGAATTTTGGTTATTGTAAATCAAATGAAGAGAAATGATGAAAAGATTGATGATATACGGGTGGCGGAGAAAATTCTCTAATCACTTGTTTCAAAATTTGACTATATTATTACAGTTATTGAAGAGTTCAAAGACTTGGACACGATGATAATTGATGAACTTATGAGTTCCTTATAAGTTCATGAACAAAGGATCCTGAGAAAGAAAGAAGATTCTTTGGAGCAAGCACTTTAAATAAAGCTGGCTTTGAAGGAAAAACAAGGAGATACACGTTGGGAGCGATCTCAAGAAGATCAAGGAATTGGTTGTGGCTATGGTTGTGGTCATAGTCATGATTGAGGATGAGGACAAGGAGAAAGAAGCAGATGACCATCAACAAATACAAAAGAAAAAAACTCAAAATCAAGTAAGAGGTCGTGATAAAGGAAGAGGTCAATTTAAGTCTTGGTATGATAACTCTAAAGTTCAATACTATAGTTGTAGTAAATATGATCATTTGACTTCTGAATACTGAAAAAATTTAAATACTAATGTTGAAAAAAGTGCCAACTACACTGAGAAAAGACAGAGTGAAGGAGCTACCCTTTTGCTTTCCTACAAAGGAGAAGATGTAGAACAAGTGGATGCATAGTTTTTAGATACTGGTGCAAGCAACCATATATGTGGTAAAAGAAGCTTGTTCATAAATTTTGATGAAGTAGTGGGCGACAATATTATATTTGGTGATTCTTCCAAAATTTTCGTCAAAGGCAAAGGTAGCATTTCTATTATCTTGAAAAATGGCAAGTATGAATTAATTTCCAATGTTTATTATGTTCCAAATATGAAAAATATTGTCCTAAGTTTAGGACAATTATTGGAGAAGAGATATTCTATTATTATGAATGATCGTAACCTTTATATGAAAGATGCTGAAGGGAGAATGATAGTAAAGGTGGAGATGACAAATAGTCAAATGTTTATATTGAATATTTGAAGTGATATTTTAAAGTGCTTGAACTCTTTTTATTTTAGAGATTCTTTTTTATTTTGGCATCTTTGCTATAGACATCTTAATTTTGAAGGCCTAAGTCTATGAACAAGGCCCCATATGATGAAGGTATTGCTTTTTATTAATCATCAATATGAATTTTATGAAAGATATATTATTGGCAAGTACCATCGAAGGAGTTTTCCAAAGGAAATAATTCAAAGAGCATCAACACCATTAGAGTTTGTGCACATGAATATATGTAGGTCTATTCTTCATACTTCACTTGGTAAGAATAGGTACTTTATTACATTCATTGATGATTCTTCTCAAAAAATTTGGGTGCATTTTTTAAAGAACAAGTTCAAAGTGTTCGATGAATTTAAGATATTCAAGGTGCATGTCGAAAAGGAGAGTGTCCAAAAAAATCAAAGCTATGAGATTTGATAGAGGAAGAGAATTCATTTCTAAAAGCTTTGAAACTTATTATAATGATCACTACATTCATCATCCCTTGACAGTTCCATACTCTCCATAATAAAATGGTATTGTCGAGAGAAAGAACCAAACCATACTCAATATGGTTGAGAAGCATGCTCAAGAGCAAAGAAATGCCCAAAACATTTTGGGTTGAATCTATTGAATGCGTCGTCTACTTGTTGAACCAGCATCCTACTAGAAGTGTTTAGAAGATAACTCCTCTTGAAGTTTGGGGTGAATGGAAGCCAAATATCTCTCATTTGAGAGTCTTTGGAAGCATTGCCTATGATCATGCACTTGAACAAAGGAGAAATAAGCTTGACGATAGGAGCACAAAGTTTGTTTTTATTGGCTATGTTGGAAGGTCTAAGGGTTACAAGTTATATGACCCAATTCAAAGAAAGGTAATTATCAGTCGAGATTTTTAATTTGATGAAGATGGTTCTTGGGATTGACAAAATCTTAAAGAGTGAAAGAATTCAGTAACTTTGATAGAAGAACAAGATGAAGATTCTCAAGCATCTACTATTCTGGCTTTCTAGTCATCTACTTTTTATGATCATTCATCTTCATCAAACTAGTCGCCACCACCGACATCCTCATCAACTACATCTTTTAATGCAACTCCAAGTCTAAGACTGCAAAAGATGAGAAGACTAGATAAATTATATGAGATAACAGAGAATAAAAATAATTTTACTTTCTTTTATCTTTTTATAGATTGTAAACCCATAGATGTGGAAGAAGCTACGCAAAGTAAAGCTTGGAAGTAAGTTGAAAAAAAATTCAATCTATTAAGAAAAATGGTACTTGGGAGTTGACTACTCTTCCAAAAAATCAGAAGGTGGTTGGCGTGAAATGGGTATTCAAAGCAAAGAAGAATGCTCAATACATTGTGAAAAAGTTCAAGGCAAGATTAATACCAAAATGCTATAGCCAAAAGCACAGGGTACATTATGATGAGATATTTGCTCTGGTAGCTTGACTTAAAACTATTAGATTAATTATCTCTTTGATAGCTCAATATGGATGACAAATCTTTCAAATGAATGTTAAATTGATATTTCTAAATGGCTATCTTGAAGAGGTGGTGTACATTCAACAACCTCCAGGCTTAAGAAAGGGCATGAAGAAAAGGCGTTAAAGTTTAAGAAAGCCTTGTATAACTTGAAACAAGCACCAAGGGATTGGAATAGTAGGATTGAATTTTTTTTTTCAATGAATATGGTTATGTCCAATGCCCACATGAACACTCTCTATATATGAAAAAAAGTGATCAAGGAGGCATTTTACTTGTTTGTTTATATGCAGATGACTTGATCTTCACTAATTCTAATCCTCTTATATATTCAACGAATTCAAACAAGCAATGATGTAAGAATTTAAGATAACGAATATAGGGCTAATGTCTTATTCTCTTGGTGTCAAGATAAGTCAAAGTAAAGAACACAGCTTTATGTCTCAAGAAGCTTATGTAAAGGAGGTCTACCAAAAAATTTAATATGGAGGATTATAAACCGGTTGACACACCAGTTGATGGAAGCATAAAACTCTCCAAACTCGATGAAGGACAAGAAGTTGATAGTACCTTCTTCAAAAGTATTGTTGGCAGCTTAAGATACTTAACTTGTATAAGATCCGACATTCTTTATAGTGTCAAATTGGCGTGCTGCTATATGAAAAAGCCAAAAACCTCCAACTTATAAGCTACTAAGAGGATTCTTCATTACATTAAAGGTACACTTAGTCATGTCTTATTCTATTCACATTCTAATGATTTTCAATTACTTAGATGATGAAAAAAAGTATCACTAACTTTGTTTTCTTTATGGGAAATTCAACTTTTACATGGTTTTCAAAAAAACATTCTATTGTACTCTTTCTACTTCTGAAGCTGAGTATATAGCAGCATCTTTATGTGTGTGCCATGCAATTTAACTAAGAGATCTACTCAAGGAGATTCATCTTCTTTCAAGTAAACTAACCAAGATTTATATTAACAATAAATCTAGTATTGTATTGGTAAAAAATCCAGCATATCATGAAAGAAGCAAGCACATCGATCTCCGATATCATTTCATTCGGGATCTTGTAAAGAAGAAATAAATCGAACTAGATGATATAAAATCTTTTGATCAAGTTATTGATATCTTCACTAAACCACTTAAGGTAGATCTCTTCTACAAATTCAAATCATTGTTTGGAACAGTTAATAGATATAATTTTGATTTAAGGGGAGGAATTTATTAGAGTTAAAATAAAATACATTATATGAAAATCTAATAGATGCAATGTTTGGAAAGTGATGCAATATTTGGAAAGTGGTGTGATTCATTTTGTATTTCTAAATTAAGATGAATGTACTTATGAAGGGACACATCTTTTAGTTTTTTGATGCATGTACCTAGGATATAAGAAAGGTTACTTTAGGCTCTATATAAAACCTATACTTGTAAGCATTTTGCATAAGAAAAGAAAGTGAATGAAATTGTGCTTCTTCAAATAATTCATCTTCCATTTCTTCCTCCAATAGTTTCTACCAAATATACTCTTGCGGACTTGCAAAACTACATGTATGCTACAAAACTTGGATTTGCCTATATGTCCTTACAAATAAACTAGCCTAAGATAGCATGGGGTTTTGAGAAACATAATGATCTTCAAACAAGTCAATTTTTCATTTATCAGTTGCACTTTGATTTGGTTGTTTTTTGCCAAGACTTTAATTTTTGTGATGCTCACTAATGTCTATCAAAATCATCATCCATCAAGTCCAGATGTTTAATGACATTTAAGGTGAACAATAAGCAATCCTAGTGCGATAATAAGCTACTTGATCTTTCTCTGTAGATATAGCAAAACAAAGCCCACTAAGTTAGTACAATAAATTTTACAAAATAGCTGCAATTTAGAGTTTGAGATCATAGCAAGATATCAGAATTTGGTGGTTGCTTTTCTTAAGAATAATTTCTGTAGGTCTTCATTATAAGTTGGATTGACTTGGTTCTCTTTTCTTCCTTTTTATCACCTCTTTCAATTATGTTTCTAGTCTACTTCTTCATAAGCATTCAGCTTCTAACTAAGAAAACATAGATCAAAAAGCCAGAGGAGATTGTGAGAAGCAGATTTTTGGTCTTACTTGGAAAACCTATTTTTTGGGGGAGACTTTTGTAAAAAATGCTTTACAAAATTGTGGTATTTTCATTTTTTCCCTCTGCCATTTTCGGTGAATTTTTGTTCCCATTTGGAGATGAAATTTGTAGAAATATGTCTTATTGTGTTTACCGAAAAATTGGTGTCTTCGGTATGATTTTCAATCTTGAATTTAACCCAATGGATGCTAGTAATTTTTTGATATATCTTGATGTTTGATTTTTTGGCATGTGAAATGAGATGTGATAGTAAAACAAGGCTCTAAAAAGTAGATGGTAATGTGATTATTTTGATGTTATAGATCTTAGGTTTGCATTAAAATTTTATTTCTAAAACTATGAATAATGCTAATTCTTTGAATCCATCTAGTTGAGCCTCACTTTAGAAAGATCATAACCTTAAACTCTATGTATTCTTTTAGGTTTGATATCAAAGCGGATATATGTTAGGATAACCCTATCATAATGCTTGTATTTTGGACCTAATTTTTTGTAGGAGTATTAGTATGTGTTCGATAAAGACTGAAGAGGATAACTAGAGTTGTAATTGAATTAATGTATTAAGAATATGGTTATGTGATCTTGTTGGTTATGAATTATTCTTATTATATGGTTTAGATTTCAACGAGGAGATTTAGCAAAAATTCTAAGTTCTTATTGTTGACTTCATTATTAAGCAAATGGTTGATTCTCATTAATATTAAATAAATAATCTAATTTGTGAATCTGAATATTTGGATACTTATGAACTATTCTTATATACTACATATGATTTAATTTAGTTCTTGACATCTTTAAGTTTTTATGGGAGGATGAAACCTTGTTTTGCATATATATTATGTTTACTTGTTTTGAAAATGAAAACTTTTCATGAGAATTTGTGAAAGGATTATTTTAATTTTGATATTTATTTGGACTTATGTAATTTAAACTCGAAAATAATGTACATATTTTTTAGTAAGAATTTTCTATTTTTATAAATATTTTAAGAATTTTAGTATTATTACTAGTATTTGACTTTGTAGTCTTTTAATTAATTCTTGAGTCTTGCCCTTACCATTGAGGTTAATAATAATTATATTTACATGCACTTGATTTTTTATTAGAAATCAATTTCTCTCCCAGAGTAGTAATATATTTATGATAAGACCTCGTTTATGGGGTATTCTTTATTTTTGTTTTGGTCGCTAGCTCTAAGTGTGCTAATTGGAATATGATTTAGGTCACTAGTTATATCTCAACCTACTATTTTTGTGCAGGAGACGCCAGTCATGATGTATTTTTTTCTTGATTTGTAGTTTTCTAAATGAAATTATTATTTTATAGGTTTAGCTATTTATATTTATTAAACTTTAGAAAATAATATTTTTGATATGTGTTTAATTTGAGCTATTGAAAAGATTTGTTTTTGCTTGAAATTGATTCTTGTAACTAGATGCAGTATATATGAAATTATTTTTTTAACACGGAATCATTTATCATTTGGACTTTATACTTATGTATTAGATCACAAGTTTATATAAACAGGTTAATATAGATAATTGATTTATTTAAAATTTAAATTTATATTTGTAGATCTTGTAAGTTTGAAATCTAAGATCATCCATTGCTATAATGTTGAGATTTTGATAAGTAAATATCTATTTAGGTTTAAGTTTGTGGCATTCCATATTTATGAATTAGATTCTAAAGTTGCGTGCATTTCTCTCAAACATGTAGACTATATGAAGAAATCCTATTAATGAAGCACTCCTTCCTCAACAATTATTCAATGTTCTAAAAGCCCTAACTCATTTAATCCAAAAGCCTTGACAAAAAGTTTTATTTTTGCCCTAGGCTAGAAAGCTTTAGCTCCACCTAGAACTCAAAGTCCTAACTCGTCTAACTTAAAAACCTTAGCTCATTTGGAGCACAAAGCTCTAGCCCTACTAGGCCAAATGCCCAAGGTTAGAAGAACACTCTCCAAGCCCAAGGTTGACAGGAAACTCTCCAAAGCCAAGCTTAGCAAAACATCCCCTAAATCCAAGGATGACAAGAGACTCTCCAAGTGCAAGGTTGGCTTAGCACCCCTAGGCACTAGTTCAACTAGGCATTCTTCAAGTCCTAGCTTAACTAAGCACTCTGCAAGCATCAACTTATCTAGATGCTCTCACAACTCATCATTAGACACTACCTAGTACTACTGCATGACATGGGAACCTTGCCAACAACCAAGCCAAAAAGTCTTGAGCAAGGAACTCGCAAAAGAGACTTGATAATTTGCTAATTTGCTGCAATAACAAAATGGAGAAGAGGCAACTAAGGGCATATTTTATTCATTTATAAAATGTGTAACAAAAAATATGGAACTAGGGTATTACAAAGCAAAAAAACACAAAAGAAGAGAGAAAACTAGGGGCCGGAGTTGCTCGGGGGCACTCTGGCCCTGCTGTGCTCATCGTCACTGCCTTCATTGTCATTGCTGTCTCCATTGTCGTCATTATCATTGTTGCCTTCTCTGCCACTCTCTCCCTCCTCCTCATAGAAGAAGATGACTGGAATGTTCTCTGTAGGTTTTGCGCCTTACTCTTCCATTTCAACAACATACTTGATGAGGAGGTGGGATTTGTCGAGGTTGAAGCGGAAGCACGCCTGATGCCGAAAAGGGCCATGGTTGAGGCCAAGCATGATGAAGAGTCGATTGACGATGTACTGACACAACAAGAAGCTTTTATATCCCCGGGATGAAATCAATCTCAACCTCCTACTTGTGAGCCTCTATCATTCTTTGTAGCTTCTCCTTGGCTTCTTTCTATGTTTGCTCGAGGGTGGCCCTGGCGGATGGGAGCTCCTTCTTCGCCGCTTGGAGCTCCACTTCCCTCTTTTGCAGGCATTCTAGAAACTTGTTGGAGGAAAGGATCATGATGTCCAAGTCGGCGGTCTTCGTCTCTAGCTTTTAGCTCTTCTATTGGAGCTCCTCTCGCTTCTCCTCAAGTTCCTCATCCTTGGAGGAGGCTTCTTGCTCTTTAGTGGTGGGCTTTTATTGAAATTCTCTTTCTTTTTGATTCCAAGCCCTTGAGTCCTGGTAATGAGCTCCTTTTTCTTATCCTCCAGCTTGGCCTTCCTGGGCCGCTGGCCTAGCCTTTGTCTTGAAGCTCGACACCGCAAGCACTACAACATATACCCTTATTGTCGATGCTTTATATCCAATCGTACATGAAGCGCCAGCAAAAATATAGGATTTGCAATGCTAATGTAGTGCCAATTTTAAAACACTCATTGGTGGCACAAAGCTTGTTATTGCTGTCAATATCGACTTATTACCGATACTAGAGCGTTAGCACCAACAATAAGCTTTTAAAATCATCTCTCCTCAAAAGAAAGGACCTTGCTCACTATTTTTGCCGTCTGCTCCAACTCGTTTGATACAAATTTGTTGATTTCACGCGATTTCCCCATGCTAGTATGCCATTTGCTCTAGACTACCATTGTTTGCTCTAGGTTGCCGTCGACACCAAGTTCTCTTGTAATCAACTCACCGTTGGTGCTGGCTCTCCTTCAGAGAGTGCTTGCCATTGGCGAGTTCTCCAGCTCTCCTCCGGCCAGCTATTGTAGCTCATAGGTGCCATTTGAACTCCCCACTTCCTATTCTTTCAAATTAAGATTTTGTGAAGTTTCATAGATAAGGTTTTGAACTTCCGATTGATTTATTTTGATTCAGTTTCGATTCAATTTTTTTCTTTGATCTGAGTTATTTTTTAGTCACAGTTTAATTGTATTGTTAACTGGGAACTCTAGCACTAAGCACAAAGCAGGTTGATCTACAACCTGAGCCCGAGCCCGAGCTTGCCATTTTGGATGAGATGCAAGTAAGTAGCATCAAACACCACACTAATTAGATTTTTATTGTTTCATGACCCCCAAAGTAGATACTCTTGCAATTATGAATAACAAACATAATAACATTTGGGAGTATTATTAGTATTTTAAAAACGTCCTCAAAAGTATCAAAAATGCTAGGAAAAGATTTCTAGTATTTTTTTGACGCTTATGAAATATCTGTAAAAAAAACATTGCAAATTTTTTTGACATTTTTAAATATCAAAACATTTATTTTAGGCTTTTTTGTGGTGTTTGATAGATGTTGGTGAAAAAATATTAGTGGTGTTTTTTCATAAAATTCCAAAACTATTTCTGGTATTTTTCTAGGAAATGCTAGGAATATTCTCGATGTTTCTCATCAAACATCATCAAAAATATTTTCAACACTTATAATAAATACTGGAAATATTCTCTTTTTATGAATTATTTATCTTTTAAAATAGGTATCCTATATTTTGAAACACATCATATTAGGAATAAAATTCTTAAATACACATTATATTTACATAATAGTTAGAAGATTACATAACATAGTAGTCTGAAAATTACAATCTATATTGACAATTACAATATTATCTATCTACTTAGAAATCTATATCAAAAATTGCAATACATATAAAAATTACAAACATGCTTCAGACCAAGTCAATTAACTATAATGCTCGTTTGCTGCCTTGAACTTAAAGGAGAAGAAGCACATTCTTTTTGTAGCATATCAAAGATTTTAAGTTTGAAAAAGACCTGCAAAAAAGAAAGAGTTAAATAAATGATAGGGCATAATGTAAATAAAATCAATGACCCCTAAGATAAACTCTCTCCATTTTTTTTATCTTGACTTGAGACAGACATTGATAGTATTAAATTGCAAAAATAAGTTGTCAATCATAATAGAGAAAGATAACAAAACATTGAAGAACACAAATTATATACTTACAACTATAAAGTAAGAAGGACAAAAACTGCATGATAAAAAAGGTTAAGAGTAGGCAAAGAAAATCTAACAATAGTAGGCATAATCACATCAATTAGATAAAGAAGTAACTAATTCATAATGATATCCTTGCAACACTATGAAAATTTGAATTTATCACCAATTAGATGTATTTATTATGAAGTTATGCTACAAGCACAACACAAATGGATAATTACATTTGTAGCATCCATAACACTTTCACATGTAACAGCGGATCCCAGACTAACTCTGGTCCTCCTGCAGAGAAACAAGAATAAACAATAACTATAAAGTAAAAAATAAAAAAATACAAATTGCGAAGTAGATTTTTATGAATTATTTGATGTACCAATGAAGTAGATCGAATTTCCCTTGAGCTCACCTATATACCAGATCACTCCATTCCAAGTTGGTCTGCATTATCTAGAACCTATTTAATTTCATATATATGTGTAGTCATATAAATTAATAGTATATAACAAAGAAAAAAGTTTGTTTAAATGAATATATATACCATAGAGATGGCAATGGGCCCATCACTAATACAAGCCTCTAAAGACATGAAGGTACTCTGTAGTCTACCTATAGTCTCCTAAAGAGGATAAACATGTACTTGTATTTGTGCTTGTACTTTTGCTTGTACAATCACATTTACTTCAGCTTCTATATAATGGCTTTTATCGTGCGATCCTCAGAAGGTACTCCTAAAAATTTGTATGGGTGTGGGTCCCAACCTGAAATTTGTAGTCGACCATGCCTCTAGGTCAAATACTGTAGTGTGAATTTCATTTTGAGTTGTAATATTTGATTGAGAATCATTCGGTAGCTTTTGTTGTAGTTATTCAATTAGAGCCAATACATAAAAGACAATGAAAATGTAGATAAATTATTTATTAATATAACATTAAAATAAATTATGAAAATATTCTCACTACTACTACTATGGATGTCCTGTTGCCTAGCTACCCATTTTTTCGTATAAGAGGCCAAGAATACTTTGAGATTTGAAGGCTTAGAACCAAATTACTTCTCCAATTATGAAAAGTATAACATGGGACAAACTTGATGATGTTATATAAGAATAGATAGCAATATATATTAATTGCATGTTTAAATATGAAAATAACTTGACTTTTAAATTGGCATAACCCTTGCACTCAAGAGAGTGACCCATCTTCATTTTTTTGGGCCCTTCTATTTTCTTGATATTTTCCCAAAAATAACAAGTACATTATTAATTTAATAGATCAACATGTATGAAATTTTAAGTATATAAAATTTGAAGGAATAAGAGATACACAAGTAGTTGAGCTCTGCTAATATGTCACTGGAAGGAGCCATTGATCTAGTTTAATCTGGATGATGGACAAGTAACAAGTTACTCCACTTGGTTCTTAAATAATATGAAATACTTACTCTTCATATCCACCTTCCAATTTCGCCATCTCTTGCCCAATAACTATGTTATGGACTTCCTACAATCCTCCTTTAGATTCATATTTGCCTACAAAGTGAAATTTCAATATGTTAGTATAGAAATATATAAATATATAAATAGAAAAATAGAAACATAATATTAATATTATTTTAATATTGTTGATGAAGTCCAGTTTACCACCGGTTTTGTTTTGAAAAGCTTCTTAAGATCAATTTGTTAGGTCACTCTTTCTCTAATCTGCAATACAAGAAAGAATGAGAGGATCATCGGGAGCTCTTCAGCGATAACCGTTTTGATACTCAAGTCAGTTATGTACATAAGAGTATAGTAGAGAGAAGAGAAGGGTATTAGTCCTTACCTCATTGCAGATGACAGTACTTGTAGAGTGTAGAGCGTATCCAAATCCTATAATTTAGGAGTCATAATCTAGCTGGATTACCCACAATAGATAGCCATAAATCCTAGATCTCTTGGGATCTCCTTCCTAATGGGAGTCCATAATCATCTAGGCTCTGTCCTACTCACACTGAGATATTTAATCTAAATAACAACTCAATGCGATTTTCTTTCGTGACCTTCAGCTAATGACACCAAGCTTCTCATACTTCAGTATTAAGATGATCGGGCTATTTGTAGTCGGTGAGCTGGGGACTCTCCATAGCTCAGATTCAAGGCGATTTTTCGCTTCAGTGATTAGTCTTGGGTTTGGTTCTCATTAACCTTTTGACTTGACTAGTTCACTTTGGTATCTCATTAATATGCCTAAGCCTGGACATCAAGCTTTCAGGACCCAATGTTCAGGGTTACTAAAGGGAAGTTGTTCCCTTGGGATACTCTATGAATCTTCGAGAATCAAATCCTCCTTTATGAAACATCAATGAATGCCTTGCTTACGAAAGTCAGCCATCACCTTGTCAAATCCCAAGTAATTACTAGGGCATCGCCCTCTCTCAAGGTGACGGCTTAGATACTATTCACTCATTTATTAAAGTGGCCCTTTGTAGCCTCTCAATTCCCCTTCTCGAGGTTGCTCCCAACTAGATGGAGGACATGTGCCTCCAAAAACTGAGTGAGGGTTTTAAGATTTTCGCCCTTTGGGCATCGACGGTCTAGGCCAAGCCACGTGGAGGCCATCTGATGAAGGGAGGAAGCTTATATAAGGATCCTCTATTGCTTCTCTTGCTCAGGAAATCTTTTCAACCTTCACTTTTTCTTCATTGACAAATCTACTTTTAAATACGTCTCCTTCTACCCCTTTTGGCTGTAAAAAGAGGTCTCCCACACTAAGGGAAGAAGAGACCCCTTTTTATAGAGAAAGCTCCAACCCCTTCCAAGGACTCAGGGTTGGTGTCGCCAACTACAAGTAAGTCCTCTCTACTCTGTGCCAGCTTATTGTTGACCTATAGGGGCAAAGGGCTATTCAAGTCTAGCTCCTCACCCACATTGATAGAGGTCCGAGAGCCCCACACTCGTTTGTCTATCAAGGAAGCCCACTTTGAGTCAATGGTGACCATCCCACAAAGTTCCCTACAACCATCTTGTCCTTGACTTCAAGTGAGTTTCTAGTCTTTACCCTCATATTGCTCTCGATGAATTGAGTACAAATTTCTCATATTGACTCATCTTAACTATCGAATGTGATTTTGCAAGAGCTGCTGAGATCTTATTTATAAATGAGAGTTTGCAACAGTAGAGGGGTGTTCCTCGAGTGTCACTAGTTTTGCTTGTTAAGAAGCTCCCTGAGTAGGGGAGAAGAAAGAGAGAGAAGGAGGAGAGCCATGGCACCAGTGAGGAGAGGGCACAAAAGAGACATGCGATGCCTCATTCTCCTTCGTCGCCTGGCCAATGTGACGTTGTTGACACCCGGTCGCCTATTCATCATGTGATGATAAAGAAGGCTAATTACGGTAAAGGTGTTACTTCCGCTCCTTTTACTTCTCCCCTATGCGCTAGAGTGTGAGAGTTGTCCTCTTCAAAGCACCAAGTGGCTTTGGAGGAGACTGATGCTAAGGAGTACTTCCTTAGGGACTTCAAGGAAGACGCCAATCCTTCTTTAGCTCAACTCCCTATTGACCAGCTCTTTCTAGAGGAGGTCAGATCTTACACCATCATAAGTTTACTCATTTTTTAACCTTTTATAGACAATTCCCTTTTTTTTTTCTTTCTTATGATCTAACCTTTGGTTTGATTGCAGGCCCTGCAATTCTTTTGGTATGTAGGGTGCCAATTTTATGAGGCTTATGTGTTGGGCGCAACTAAAAGAGTAAGGCTAAGGAAGATGTGATTGTGGGACCAAAATCAATCACCCAGAGTAGCAAAAGACCTCAAGGAATAATCTCAAAAAAAAAAATCAAAATGTGGGTGATTTGAATTCGCAAATCAGGTGT